>QXVZ01026064.1:0-10337 GCA_008931825.1 Phallusia fumigata
AAAAAAAATGTCAACTGCTGAAGACCTCACTGCTACCAAACAATCTGTTAATCTTAAAAAGAAGATTACTCTGACAAATGGAGTGTGTTTAATTGTGGGAAACATAATTGGATCTGGAATTTTCCTTACCCCTAAAGGTGTTCAGGCAGAATGTGGATCCCCCGGACTGAGTCTCATAATTTGGTCAATTTGTGGAATTTTCTCACTGGTGGGGGCTCTATGCTATGCTGAGCTAGGCACAACCATCGTTAAGTCAGGTGCGAGCTATGCTTACATTCTGGAGGCTTTTGGTCCCTTAGTAGGATTTGTTCGTCTATGGATTTCAGTTCTCATTATTGAACCAACAGTACAGGCAGCGATTGCTATCACATTTGCCAATTACTTGGTACAGCCCTTTTTTCCAACGTGTGATCCACCATTTTACGCAGTCCGTCTGTTTGCTGCTGCATGTGTGATTATCATCACCGCGATGAACTGTGTCAGCGTGAGATATGGCACAAGGATACAGGACATCTTTGCATATGCCAAAGTGATAGCCCTTATCCTGATCATCATTATGGGTTTTGTGGCAATGTTTAATGGGACTTCTTCTGGATCTTTATCCAAACCCTGGCTGGGAACAACTACCAATATCGGCAACATAGCACTTGCTATGTACTCTGGACTTTATGCCTTTTCCGGCTGGGATACTTTAAACTTCATGGTGGAGGAACTTCAAGATCCATATCGAAATCTTCCCAGAGCTATTTATATTTCCCTTCCAATTTGTACTGTTATCTACATCTTGACGAATGTTGCATATTACTCTGTGCTTACACCAGCTGAAATAATTGCTTCTGATGCTGTGGCTGTCGGTTTTGCTAGTAGAACTCTTGGTGTCATGGCATGGGTCATTCCAATTGCTGTAGCTATGTCAACATTCGGTGGCCTAAACTCTTCAATTATGGCATCATCGCGGCTGTTCTTTGTTGGTGCACGTGAAGGTCATTTGCCAGATTACTTTGCCATGGTCAGTCTTCGAAGATTCACTCCAGCACCTAGTCTTTTGCTCACTGGGGGTTTAACTCTAATTTTTCTTTGTGTTGATGATGTATTTAACCTGATTAACTACTACAGTTTTATGTACTGGTTGACTGTGGGACTGTCGATCGTCGGTCAAGTGTACTTGAGAATCACCCAACCTGATTTACCTCGCCCTTTAAAAGTCAACATTATTTTTCCCATAATCTTTTGCCTCGCAAGCCTTTTTCTTGTTATTGTCCCATTTATATCTGATACCATGGAGTCATTGATCGGTACCGCTATTTTACTCACCGGCATTCCAGTGTATTACGTATTCGTGTACCTTAAAGCCTCCCAACGACCCAAAGTTTTCACCACAATTTCTGAGTGGTGCACCAGAGGATGTCAGAAAATCTTACCTGTTTCAATATCAGAAACTGAAATTGAAGGAAACTTTTAGTGATTTTCTATTGCTTTTCACTGTATCCAACTCAAAATGTGGACTCTGTAGGCTAAGATAAAGGTGGTGTACACCTAGCTTCGAAAACAACATTTTTTTGTAAAACTGTGGTGCTTTTTTAAAAACTCAAGTGCCAAAATTTCCATCACACCAAATTGTACCTTGTATTGTGGTGGTTAATGATGTTTAATTAACTTGGTTGTGTCATTTACTGTATTGTCAACAATTTTTTTGTTTGTATGAATCTTATACATGTTGTTTAGTTTAATAATGGTCACATTGCATTCCGATTTTTAGCTTGGGAAAAAAGGCACTGCATGTATTTAACAATGTCATATTTATTGTGTGTTTTTTTCGAAGCACTGCATGGTTTTATTTGGCTGTATATACATTACTGTTTGTTTGTGGTTTGTACATAGTTTTTTTGTCAATTTGTCATCTAAACATTACTGAGTTTTTACCAGCAGTTGCCAACCGCTGGATTTCATAGTTGCTAAATTGTTAATGTTTTTAAAATTTACCTGAAAAATGTATGGACACAAAATATGTGCTGTGAGAATTACTTTGAATGATGTAATACTTCTTTACCTTGACTCTATACACAATTAGGAATGACAAAATTTTTGCTTTAGTTGATGTGAATAAAAAACTTGTGGTTAGTTATGTAACTTTGGTGATATTTGCAATTGGTGGTAAGGTGTTTTAGCAATGCCTAAGCTGTTTACTGACAAACGGTTTAATGACATAATAAAAATACCTCAAAACCAAGCAATCCACACTGACATTCATCCCTGTATATACCTCCTGTATTTACCTTCTTCTGGCCCTCGCAAAGTCAATGACTTAACGATGTGTGCACAAGGGGAATCAAAACAATAGGGCACTTCAGTCATGCTTGAGCATAGAAGCACAATGAAAAAAGTTGGACACATGCATGCGGGCGTGTCTGAATGCCACATGGGCACATTTTTTCCCCAGTCAGCAAACCAACCCTGCAGAACGAAGGCAATAAGTGCATGGATGTCCTATTCTTCCTGAAAAGTTCTGTGCATGTGGCTTTCAGTTAGCAGGTGTGTGCACACCATTGATTGTATACTGCATGTATGACTGCATTTTGAAGTTGCATGGTATGTTATTTTTAGTTGAAGTTGTTTTTCATGAGCTTTTTTCTTTTTTTTTAAGATGAGCATTACATTTTAGTTTCGTGTTAAATAGCTTATATTTGGGGGTATTCAAAATGTAAACCGCTGTAGTTGTTAGTGTATTATGTTTTTTTGGTGTGTTAAGTTTATGGATTCTTTTGTCAGTTGGTTTGTGTATGACTGTTGTACTTTTGCAGGTCATTTTAAGATCCCCTGGATTCCTCTGGTATAAAACGGCAAAATGTCTTCTGAAGACAATACTGGTGGGGAAGTTGCAATTAAACTGAAACAGAAAATCACTCTGGCCAATGGAGTAGCAATCATCGTAGGGAACATCATTGGCTCGGGGATTTTTCTGACACCAAAGGGAGTACAACTGGAATGTGGTTCACCGGCTCTTAGTTTAATCATCTGGGCCATATGTGGAGTGTTCTCATTGGTTGGGGCACTTTGCTATGCCGAACTCGGAACGACAATAGTGAAATCAGGTGCCAGTTATGCATACATTCTGGAGGCCTTTGGTCCCCTGATTGGATTTATGCGGTTATGGATTTCGGTGCTGATCATTGAACCCACAGTGCAAGCAGCCATTGCTATCACCTTTTCAACATACCTAATTCAACCGTTCTTCCCTACTTGTGATCCGCCATTCATGGCTGTACGACTGTTGGCTGCAGCCTGTGTATGCATTATCATGTTTGCTAACTGCTGGAGTGTGAGGTATGCTACAAGAATCCAGGATATATTTGCTTATGCTAAGGTCATTGCCTTGATAGTCATCATTATTGCTGGTATTGTGTCACTTGCAAAATTTGGAACTGATGTTGGATCATTTTCAAAACCATGGGAAGGAACCACAAGCAACATTGGTAACATTGCTATTGCAATGTATTCTGGTCTATACTCTTATGCGGGTTGGGACACTTTAAACTTTATGGTTGAGGAATTAAAAGATCCATATAAAAATCTTCCACTGGCAATTTACATTTCATTGCCAATTTGCACAATCATTTACCTTCTGGCTAATGTGGCTTATTATGCTGTTTTAACCCCTGCTGAGATTATCGCCTCCGATGCTGTTGCTGTAGGATTTGCTGGAAAAACCCTTGGTGTTGTTAGCTGGATGATACCTATCGCTGTTGCTATGTCAACCTTTGGTGCATTAAATTCATCACTCATGGCCTCTTCTAGGCTTTACTTTGTTGGGGCACGTGAACGACATCTACCAGATTATTTTGCTATGGTCAGTCCTGACAGATTTACACCTGCTCCAAGTCTCTTGCTCTCTGGGTGCCTAACCTTGGCCTACCTTTGCGTAAAAGATGTGTTCCAACTCATCAACTACTACAGTTTCATGTACTGGCTGACTGTTGGCCTGTCTATCATTGGCCAGATTTATCTTCGCTATTCTCGACCTGATTTGCCCCGCCCACTCAAAGTCAACATATTCTTCCCTATCATCTTTGCTGCTGCGTGCATATTTTTAGTAATAGTGCCATTCTTTACCGAGACAGTGGAATCCTTGATAGGCACTGCCATACTGCTCACAGGAATACCAATTTACTTTCTTTTTATATATCTCACACCGTCTCAAAGGCCGAGATGTTTAGATGTTGTTATGAATGCTTTAACTGGTTTTCTGCAAAAACTGTTTCCTGTAGTAATGTCTGAATCTGAGCTTGAAGGAGAGTTTTAGTTTTGGGGAAGTGTGTCACACTAAAGATGTACATATAGAAGTTAACATTTTCGGTGTTATTTTTTATATTTGAGTATCTGTTGCAAATAAGTGCATGGAATTTGTTTTTTTAGAAGTGTCGGAAATAGTAATTTGCACACTGTACTCGTTTTATGTTTTTTCTGTAACACAGCCATCCCACATTTGCAGTATTGGTCTGTATGTACCAAAAAGAAACTTCCACTTTAAAAATAATCATTTTTTGCCAAATTACCAATGCTGTGTCAATCATTTCCATTTGTTGCAAAATTTTGATCATGTGCTTTTGGTTTTAAGCTTGTAGAGTGGGATGCTTAACATTGTAAAGTTATTCAGTGCTTTCCAGTGTAGCTAAGAGTGAAAAAGTTCTCCAAGTGTATAAAATACACTGGACAACAAAAACAAAATATTGTCATAAATACAGTGCTGCCTTTTATTTCGCATTCAACCTAGCAACAATACATTTACAGTTTAACATGCGCTGTTTTGTGTTATACACTCATTGCAGAAGGTTACCAGCTTTTCTACACTCTGCCCTCATGTCTCTTGACCAGGTTTTGGTAGTGTAGCAATCGATCACATAGTTGCTTCGTCTAATGCCTGAGTTATCCGTTTGTACAGTTGTACTGCATGCACTTATGAACAGTAAAATTATGATAGTTAGGTCTGTAAGTTAGATAAATCTTGTTCGCAATGCCAATATATATGCACAACTCACAACCATAAACAGTCAATCAACACAATGTGACAACATATTGAATACAGCTACAGGATATTAAATGCTGTAGGTGCTGATGGATTCACATGTCACGCTTGTACAAATACAACTCATTATCCCACAGTAAAGTGTTGATAGAGTGTAAATTTTTGCCCGATAATTAGTTTAATATGAAGGTTTACAAATTAGGCAAAATTTACAAACAGAAAAACAACAATTAACAAAAGGGCAATCATGAAAGTGTACAAAACATTAACCTTGCATGGCGACGTTTCCAAACGAACGGCTTTTAACAGAAACTCGCGAGCAGCTCCCATGCTCTTCAAAGAATAACGTTTTTCAAAAAGGGATGCTAGTTGCGGTGAACTGCATGTAAACACTACTCTAGCGCCACATAGGGAGATCCCACTAGCAACTGACGAAATTTCTGCAAACGAAAGCACATTACAAACGAACGTGGTTTAATAAAAAACCTTCCTGTAAGGTATTTTATATTCCTTACAACGGTAAACGAATACTCGCCTGTAAAAAGCAGAATGAAATAATTGTGAATTTATTTTTTTTGCTTCAGAAGAGTAGCTGGTACAGTTGGCATGCCAAGTATTTGCTAAGGGCAGATAAACCCAGGCGGTAAACTGAATTTGTTTTGTTTTGTTTTGTTACAAGCAAGCTTAAAAATGAAATACCAAATATGTTTGTTTCTACATAAGCATTGTAAGCTAAACTTTGAACACTTTCTGCAGTGGTGGGCAGTTGTTGCTATGCAAAACATTACATACAAGTTTGCCAAATTAACAGTGCCAAATTAACAGTTGTGTTTTCACAAAAATTTTTGAATCCTAAACTGATCTTAGGCTGTAAACCAAGTTGTTGCTTATGTAAACAATGCCCCATTAAAATTGCATTCAGGAAAACCAATCACATTTTTTCCCACTGCCTATTAACCATACTTACCCTGCAATTGAGATTTCTAAAAATTACAGTTTTTGTGTTCGTCAGTGTGCTTTAAATAAAGCACACAGGAAACTGTTAATTTGGCAAACGTTTTTATGTCATGTTTTGTAACAACAACTGTCCACCAATGCAGGATGTGTTCAGAAAAGTAGAAAGGGTTTGAAACTTATTAGTCATGTGATGCAGGTTCAAGATACTAATAGTTACAATGATCCAAATTTTAAATTCAATGTCCATATCAGCAACATTATAAACTTGAATGTCATTTTAAATTTAGTGGTTTTAAAACAAACCCGCGGCTTCCGGCTACCATATACTCTCTTGTAATAACAATTGCTTCATCAAGTACCATCAATCCTGTGTTTTGACAGGTGCTGTTATTAGTACAGCAGCATACAAGTGTTTAAATGTCTGTTGCTATCCGAAGAGTGCTGCTTCAATGGGACAAAAGAGTTCAGACTAAGTTGTCCCCTGCACTTCGGGACAAATGGAATCACCCTGCAGGTTTGATCTTATGTACAAAGATTATTAGGTTAGCTTCCCACCTAAACATTTGTCTTGTTTTGTTTTTAAATATTGTGTTCAGTATTCAAAGCACGTTAAAACATAGTGTTGTTTGGTAGCACAAAACTAAAAATATTCACGAAAACGGTTGCAAAGATTTTTTTGCACATTTACACACCAACATTTTTGAGGCCTTCATTTCCACTTGCCTGGTGTTTAAGATACATGTCTATTTTTAACCATGCACTAAACAAATTTCAAGATTGAGCTTATTCATTATTTATAAGGCCATGACCCTAAAGCAGCAATCACCTTATTATCCCAGCTGCTAATGTAATTAAGTTGTTATCTTGTTACAGTGACTATCCTATCTGTTACAGGTCCAAAGACCATACATTTTTGGTGCCCTGTTTGTAAATGGGTAAGTTCAAACAATTTTACATGTAAAATGTTCGAAGTTTTGGCTTATAGATGTTTAATTAATGATTTGTCAGTTACATGTACATGCAAATAATTTGGGGTAAATTCAATACCACACAGCCTTTGTCAATGTCAGTTGATAACTCTTTGACACATCTAGTGGATATGTTTAAAAATATAATAAAGTTGTGGCAACCTCCTCTTAGTGAAAATTTTTTGCAGTTATATCAGTTTGCCTGCTGGTTACCTAAACTATACAGTGTGTTTGTTTGTTTTGTTTTATCATTAGGCAGCAGAAAATCAGCTGAATGTGTTACACCAAGTCTATAATGTGTCCGCTGTCAAGCTACTCTCGCTCAAACCACATGATTTTTTTTGGCGGTAGTGCCTGTAGTTTGATTTAATCTCCAAGGGTATTTGGTTAGCGAAATGTTAATTTGTNGTGTCCGCTGTCAAGCTACTCTCGCTCAAACCACATGATTTTTTTTGGCGGTAATGCCTGTAGTTTGATTTAATCTCCAAGGGTATTTGGTTAGCGAAATGTTAATTTGTTCTATTAGACCAGTGCTAACTTTTTTCAAAGTGACACCCTTGGAAAAGTTGACTTTTGACGCCGCAATGATAAGAATTTAAAGAAAGTGCTTTTTATCACTTTTGTATGTAATGATGCAGAAGTTTTTTGCTACCTGACCGAATTATTGTGAACCGCATTGAGAATAAAAACCACCCACCAGGGCGTCGCAATGTACTGTTTAAGAACCATGCTACAAGATTGTTGGTCTGTTTTTTGTATTTTCATGTCCCACTTTTAGTGGCTTGTCAAGTTGTCCTGAAATAGTCGCAGATGTTTATCATGTAGTTATAAATTACAGGGTCTCGTGTTTGCGGGGATGTCTGACCTAGCTCGGCCAGTGGAGAATTTAAGCCTCAATCAATCCTTGTCACTTATGTGCACGGGATTTATTTGGACGAGATACTGCTTTGTCATTATTCCAAAGAACTATTTCTTGGCATCTTGCAACCTGTTTCTTGGCTTGACTGGACTCACACAAGCCGCAAGGGTGGCACAGTAAGTACAAATTTTTATGTTTAGGTGGTTGAGATTAACCGGTATAAGCTATTTTATTTTTGATCCGGCCAGATATGTGTCATCATGTTTTTCCATTTTAGGATGGAATGCTTTGTTTATTTCAACCACAAATATCCTTAAATATTAAACTGTTTTGTTGCCTATAAATTACACATTTAGTTTGGTGCACATAGGTATGTTTTGTTTTTTCCAGCTATGTTTTATTGAAAGTTATAAAGGTTGTACTTTTAGCTCATTTTAATCCACTGTCCAGTCACAAGCTTGCAGTTAACAAAATAATGATTTGCTGTTTGCCCAGATATTTGACCACAATAGTCTTTAACCACCTTGAGTGTAGTTGTAAATCAGCTGATAATGGGACATCCAGCTAGTTCATCACCAAACTAGGCTCACTACTTACAGTTTGATTGAAACCACTTAAGTGTTCAAATCTGTTTATGCAGGGAGCAATAATTTTTATTCGCATGGTGTCGGTTTGCCTCAAAAACATAAAACATTTTAGCCTTAACATACAAGATGACAAAAAGGGTTGAATGTGCATAATTTTTTCGGAAACTGAAATCATTTGTTTTTCAGGTACAAATTAAATATGAAGGAAGAAAATTGAGCCGAATGCATATAAGATGGGTGAACTTTATAGATGATCTTCGACGTTTCTTTTGCTTTGTTTTTAAGTTAATATTTGTTGATCTTGTTTTAAAATGAAACAGTATAGTTTCTGTTGCGTAAACACAAAGTCGTACTGACATGTTTCTTGTACCATAATTTAACCTTTTTTATGGCCAACATTCACAACAAAGTCGTTTCGGTAGCGCAATTTAAACTTTTCTGGAATTATACCTTAAAAAGTAAATCTTTACTTGCTGAAAAGAACTATGAAGCAAATTGTGAAAGAAACTGATATCTTGCTTGTGAAAAAAAGTGCACATAATTTAATTTTTTCCCCATGGCAATTTTTAGGTACGGTAAAAGTAGGGTTTTGATGTTGAATTTGCATCAGGTATTTTTTAATTGATTCAATTAAAAGTTTGCTTTTAATAATTTTGTGGGTTGTAGTTTTTTCTCTGTCCCATTTGGGACTGTTTTTTTTTTTCACCAGAATGCCATTCCCCGTAATCATGAGTTCATATGATCCCAGGATCTTTAATATTTTACCACTTAGTATGTTAAGTATTGTGGAAGCCTGGAAGGTTTAAAAATCATCCTTGACAATTAAAAAAAAATTTTGTCCTATTTTAGTCTAATTTAAAAACCTACGAACAAAAGTAACGTATACATTCGATTTTATGTTTTACAAAATTTTTTTGGGTGATGTGTACGTTTGATGCCTTCAATACGCCATACGATTGTTTTTATGCGTACACTTTTTACCTTGTTGCGAAACTGTGTGACAATTAAAGTAAGTTACAAAAACCAATGTCTGCCTGTTGTTTGTAATGCGAGGTTTAATGAGGAAAAAAAGTACAATAAAACGGACAACCTTTGAGATTTTTTCTGTCAAGCAGCAAGGATAGCAGTACGTACAGTACGTATTGAGTTGTGCGTATCTCGCTACAAAGGCGTACCTTACCCTCATGATGATGTTTGCTGTGCACTGCCTTCCTACAGTTTAGTTACCATTTTGCAGGAAATTCCGGTGGCCTGGAACGCAACGACTTTTATCGGAAAAACGTCTGTGGTTTGGCTGCAGCATGGGCAAGGAAACTTAAACAGTTGCGGCGAACTATAAAAGTAAAAAAACAGACATTCACGTTAGAGCGTTCTAACAACAACCAAACGTGTTCAATTAAACCTGATGTCTTCAATCAACAAAAAAACGCAAAAAAATATTCTTTTCATTTCAAAACGGCTATTTGATACACAACAAAAAAAACTGCTACTACGAGTTTGTTAAACAATTAGTTGGCTTAACGTCAAATTGTCTTGATACACAGTTTCTATGGACTTACAACCGAATGTTTGTTTTCAAATAGCAAACCCTTGAATTAATTTCTTTTCCACGAGCCACGTCAAATGTAGCTGACAAGCTTGAATAAATTCGCTCTAAGTCACGACCAATCGGCTTCCAGGTAAACTCGCGGGAAATACAACTAAAGTCAAGCCGGTCATTCAAACTTGGAGCAAGTGGTGTAAGGATTACGACCGTCAACGGAGGTAAATTTTGATGCTCAAGCTAGTTCTCGAAAGAATATTCCATCAACTTTCGACCTGATTTTCGACAAAACACCAAGGATATAGCCTTGCTCATTTTTCGATTTTGAGGGGTCAAAAAATCGAAGAAAATTCCGGTATTCGGGCGGTTCTCCATAGAATATTCCAGTTTCAAACTGGTT
>QXVZ01026067.1:0-17982 GCA_008931825.1 Phallusia fumigata
CAACAAGTAAGTTGTTTACTGCAGCCATATGAAAAGTTACAGTGAACACATGGGAGCACGTTTTTTACCAAATAAAACTTAAAGCGGTGAAATTTGTGTATGGGGCGCAACCCTGGTAAAACTTGTTGCGTGATGGCAGAAATATGATTTTTGAGCAGAAGCGTTTGTCGGTATATAAATTGCAGACATACGGGTTTGTTCTGTGAAATACTCGATAGACGTAAAAATCATTTTGAAGCACAACACAAAAAATCGCTGCTGGACCTATGGTTTCACATTGCAGGGATTTAAATTTGTAAAACTTCACACATGAATCGTATTTTGTTAAAGATTATCGTATGGTAATATAAAAAAACTTTGCAACCGCATGAAGAGTATGCCAAAAAACCACGGGATACAAAATTAATATCGTGACGATCAGAGGTTTTTCGGGGAAACAGAAGAGGCGCGAAAACAACAGTTTATAACTTATTGTTCTATGGTTGTTATCGTAGTTGGCCTAAGATCTCACGGAAAGAGTCTGCCATTATTTCGATTGAGGATATTCAGCTTGGAATTATTCAGGCAACTTTCGAAAACAAGTCGCTTTGACCAATTCGGTTCCAGTTTTGCATTTTGAAACATATTTGCATACGACGGACTTTTATGTTCTATATTATTAACGGTCAGTTTGTGTTTTTTTATGGCGAAAATTTGTTTGATTTGACGATTCTACACAAGGTCATAATCATGGCAACGCACCTTGTACATAATTCTTGTTCGGTGTTGTGGTAACGTGACATCTTTTGGTTTTGGTAACACATACCCAATCGTTTTAGAGGTTCCATAGCCACTTTATCCTAGCGTCGTTCAAGATTCGTTTTAGTGTAGAACGCGATCGGTGTTTGGGTATTTCTTGAATATTTCAGAGCTTCTGAGCATTTGGGTAGGTTGTCTGCTAACAGCCGCATCCAAAAACGCAATAGGGTTGTGGTGCTCGGTTCCAATTGTGAATGCGATTGAAGGTGGACTGGTGTTCAGGTGTTTATTTGTATGGAAGTATAATTTAGTGTGGTGTCTTCGTGTATTGTTGGATAGTTTTTGAGTTTGTCCAAAGTAACCTAGAGCGCCAAATCGGACTTGTCAAATGACACCTGACACTCCTCTGGTTTAATACTGATGTCGGAAATGGTTCTAATGGAGTCCAATGAGTAAATAACGGTATAATAAAAGAATTCAACAATAAGTGAAACAATACTTGATAAAAATATGGATAAATTATATGTTGGCAAGTCTACACTCGCAACGTTTCCGCTTGATTGGTTTGAGGGAAGCTCATCTTTGTGGTGAGCAAACATTTGTTAAGTATTTTCCGTGATCAGAAGAGGTTACAGTGAAGCGAATATAGGCACAGCCTGAAGATAATGTCAAGGCAGTCTGAATACGCTCGTATCAGGTTTACCCACGCATGAAAACGGAAGGTACCTTGCCCAAAAGCTTTGTCTGCCTTCTCCGAGTAAATTCAGTCAGGCGTATATTATCGTCCGCAATCGTGGCTGGGCGCTGCTCGCTGCTCGCTGCTCGCTCATCACTCGCAGCCTAAAGTTTCCGGACGGTTGACTGAACCAGGCAATAATCGGTCAGAAAAAATATCTTCTAGGCAAACTGAAGCTAAAGTACAAGTCCTTTAACAAAAATAACGAGTATTTTGTAAAGTTTTGGCGGTTGAACGACAAGTTTTTGTTTTCAATTTTTGCCATCCAGTGGACGAAACATTTGCCAGAATAGGTTTTGAAATACACCGGGTATTACAAATTAAGCCCAAAACGAAAGCTAATTGCATAATGACGGTCATTTTAGTTAATGAAATACCTGTTTTTGGAACGTATAAATATCGTCAAAATAATTGTCTACATTTGTTACAAGGTACCCGACATTTATCTTTATTTCTTTGACACAAATTCCCGAGTTTTCCAAAAACGAAGGTCGAGAAACAACCCAAGGATTTTGGGCAATCGTTCACGACATCGCACTGCTGTCTAAATGTGATCATGTGGTCTGTACTTTTAGTTCCAACGTAAGTTTTATTATTTGTTCACGCAATATACTGGGATGACAAAACATTGTATTGTGGGGCTATGTCGACCGCAAAGATATAGTTTAGCTGGAAACTGCAATCTCAGCGCCTCGAAATCTGTAAGGTTAAGACTTTTCTAATTTAAAACTTTGTATAGATTGGGAGACTTGTTCATGAAGTGATGATTGGAAAAGGTGAAAACCCACTAAGAAATGCCACAACAACAGATGATCAGCATTTCTACCCAGGGGAAATCAAGATGCTCCGCCAAGCAATTGAAGATCACGATCCACAAAATCCACAAGAAATTGAACTAAGAGTTGGAGACATAATCGAAAACACATTTTGTCTGAAAACTTGCAGAGGTGTCAACAGAAGGACTGGAAAGAATGGAGAATATCCGATGGAAAAAATTAAGACTTTGCCTGAGGCAGCCCCGTATGCTGGAATGCAAGATCTTTTTTGAATATTAGGAAAAACTGAAAATGTATAGTTGTTTCGGATAAATTCTGTGTCTCTACTCTTTACCTTTGTACTAACTAACTCAAATTGCGTACCTTGCTTGCCATTTTATTCAAAATATTATTAATTGTTGGTTATAAAATAGAAAGCGATTTTGTATTTCGAACTTTCCACTTCCGTTTAACATTCCTGTCGCCTTTAGACATATGTGTTTTTGTACACTTATACATGCTAAAAGTGTTTTATTTTTATCTTTTTCTTTCAAGGACATTTTGCAAGAATTTTAATGGTGTCGCATTTAACAGTGGCGGCTATGTCGTTTATTAGTAAATTAACCAGTCTGGGTGAGCATTGACATCAGATATTTATTCATACATGGAAAAAAGCTTCCTGAAATGGAAAGTCAATAAAATCTTAAGCAAATTTTAAAACTTCGATGATGTGATCTGTACATATATTTGCAATGTAAATTGTTCATTAGTTCACGCAATATGCTTGGACGACAAAACGTTGTATTGTGGGGTTTTGTCTACCGTGGGTGCGCCTAGCCCCGTTCATTATATGATTGGCGAAAGAAACTAACTGCTGTAGTTAAATGGCCGTTTTTACAAAGCTTTGTCACCTGTATTTTTCACAACAGAATATTTGGGCGACATTGTTCTACATCCAAACCGAAGTCTAGCAATGACTCATTTAGCCCATCTTTGTCGGGCACAGTGTAACCCGATGCATTTTAATCACTGTTCAAATAAATTGTGTGCTTTGGCCGCAGCCCCTTCTTAAGTGAGCGTATAATAGTTTGTGGTTTATTGTTTTTCAAACCGTGTTTAAAAGCTTGACACAACTACTTTATGTGTGATAGGATGTTGGAAGTTCTTTTGCCTGTAGTAGGAAATGACGTTTGGCCTTTTCTGGTCTCTGTTATATGAAGATTGTCAGGTGGGCACTGAAACAGGCCTAACAAGCAAGCACTTAACAGGTTTCCTTTTCTTTCGGTCCGACCGAACAATGAACCACAAGGTGGCGATCGACTACCCTCAAGCCCTGTTGAAGGTACTACGACATAAATGCTACTGAATTACACAATTATAGCACGCGATTTGTTGATACAAGTCATATCCAGCAAAGGTATCGATTTGACTCCAATCGCATTAAAAATAAATAATATTAAGCTTTCTTGAGGCAGAAAACACCACGAAACAGACAACTCAGTTTGTCCTAATAACTTGGGTTCGAGTAGAGTCACAGAATTACCCGACCTTACTCAAGTCCCCAATCAAAAAATCTCGAGCTTTAAGTTTTGGTAGGTAAAGAACTCGACTTTGCCAGTCGGGTACAAAGATTTAATTATAACACTGAAATCTACTCGGAATCCTATGCACAAACCATACACTTTACTGTATTAATTTGGGTGACTATAATCGAATCAGTAATATGGTACGATCTGTTTTTGTTTCGAATAGATGTGTCATGTTACATCAGAGACTCCATTTTTACTTTGACAAGTGATAGACAATGGCTGCAACCGTGTGACCAAATTCCATCGAGGATAATTTGTTGTAGACTTCGTTTTGCTGCACTTGACTGCCAGTCCTGTCCAAAAGTTTTCTGTCCGTTATAGTATGGTAGATCGTTTTGGTTTTTAAACTGGTAGTCGACATTTTTGTGTACTTTGTCTTGCGGTTGGGCGTGTTTATTGGCTTTCCAAGGTCCATTACGTTTCCTAGGCTTGCCAAAAAACAGCCAATCTTTTTTTGGTTTGATTTAAGTGAGTTCAATTAATTTTGCTTGGTGAAAGAAAACATAGCGAGACAATAGCGACAAACCCATTCAACAGAAGTAAATCCGTTTTGGCGCGCTGGAGCAAAGTCGCAAACCGTTGTTCAAATCATAAAACAGGACGCCAAAATCTAGAGTTCTAGTACAGTTTGAAATTTCGCAGATAAAGTCTGCTGCGTTAGTGACGAATCATCGTGTTTACTGAACTCAATGAGGAATGATATCCCCATTGTACGGATTGATTTATTGGATTGATTGCTAGGATTGCTGGTGCCATAACAGGGATTTAGGTAGTTGGAGTTGGCACCAGTGGTGATAGTGACAACTGTGGGTTGAAATGTTTCAAGCATAAAAAGTGGTTGATATTAAGCAAGTCATAGCTTTTTATCACATTTTTAATAATATCTGAGAACATTAAACACAAAATATAATTTAAATATATTGTTTAACGATGTAATTTAGAAATGAGAACGGATTGATTATGGTGCCCAGTAGTTTTATTTATACAGTAACGAATTTGAGATATGAATGAAAATAATATTCTTAGCAGTATGTCTTTGTGTAAATAGTTTTCAATTTGTCACAAATGCAAGATCTTACTTGGACGTTTTGCAAAGCTAATATGCATTTTCGAAAACAGCGTTTCATTTAGAATAATATCAGAAAACAATTGGCTTGTTCCAATCTCTAACCCCTAATATCTACATTCTGACCTTCAATGTCTACAACATGTACCATTGAATGGAACAGTATTGATTTTGTTTGCGTTACATGAAAGGTGAGTTGGTTCGCAAGTAACCAGTTGTAAACAGCTCTTGTTTCTGTGCTGGCTTTTTTTCAAATCACTATTAATTTTGTAACTAATTACATAATGGTCGTTTTATCATCAACCATCAGTGGAGACCCATGCTATAAGCAGTTTTGGAAAGTCGTTTACATGTATGTGAAATGATTGTTTGGTCACACTTGCATCAAATGCCGTTGGGTAGATCACGAACTATACCCGCCATTTTCTGATCTTTATTGTTTAAAATATCAGTAACTTCATTTATTAGTTTGGTACTTGAAATGCCATTCTATACATACAGCATAACGATGATATTCTGGCGGCAGTTATTTTGTGAAAACCGAGATGAAGTTAACAAACTGCTTGGTCAACCACGCTTTAATGCACGAGCGGCAGCACGATCGCCGCGGTTGAAAAATTTGGGCTTCGAGCCAGGGCCACTTTAGATGCCCTAAGCACTAATTTAAAACCTTGGTGCCCCAATATAGTGGTGACGATAGAAGCAATCCTGGCCAGAAGGGATCGCACATTTTTTTTGAATTGGTGCCTAGCTAGAACCTATGGAGCAGGAGTGCACAACCAAGCGGGATTTACCAGGCTGCCCATATTTGTAGAAATATATTAAAGTAGGTTGTAATGGCGGCCATGCATTGATAGCAACTTCTTGACTGGATAAAACAACATGTTAAGAACAAGGGAGTCAATACAAAATTTATGTTATGTTACACAGAAATTAACCGATCACACCCATATCTTTGTAAAATGTAATTAATAAAAAATAACTTGAGTTCACTGGCGTCTCATATAGGTGTCGAGTACTTGTTGGCCGGGTGGCGGGGCCAGGTTTTTTAGGCACGGTGGCCACCTCTGATTTTTAGTTCTTTTCATGGTGATTTTCTGCAGGCAGGCTGCTATTTGCATAAAAACGGAAGATGATTAAAAATTCGTTTGCTTTAAAACAATTTAATTGAGAAGGTAACAGAACTACGTGATGCACACCAATAGAACAAAGCAGGAATGTTTTGGCTCACAGACCAGATTTTTTTGACCGACGGGCCGTGAAGGTGTGAACAAGAACTATCACACAAAACGCGCTAACTTCAATCTCTTTGCCAGCGATGTCCATGTCCAAAGTGCGGCCCGCGACGGTATTTCACGTGGCCCGCGGTTGTGGTTTCAAATTGTGTCGAACATGGCCCTCCAAAATTTTGAATAAGCTTTTGGCTTAAAGCGACTAGTTGTGACTTCATGCAAAAGTTTTCTGTGGAACCTTATTTATAGACAAGTAAGAGTACATAGTACTGACGCAACACAAATGTCATATAGATCTTAAGATCGTTGGGGAGCCATGTACTTGCGTGCCAATTTTATGGTTAAAAACTTCGGAAAAAACGCTCGCCCGTGGGCGCCTTGACCCGATTTAAATTGGCAGCCATTTAAAAAGTTTGGACAACTATGCTCTAGCCAAATGGTCAAGAGAATAATGAATTGGGTTAATGTACTAATTTGTGACAACATATTGCGGGCCGGCAGAATAAATAAAGGTTTGGCTTGCTGTGACGTTCATGACTTGAAATCGCAATTGTTTGAGGTCATTGTTACATTACAATGATAAATACAAAGCGACTGGAACACTTAATCCAACGGCCAACGCTTAAGTTCAAAAAACCTACAACAAATTGTTCTTGGTCGGCATATATTCAGTTACAACTAAGCAATATGCAAGAAAAGCAATATTGTTAAAGAATTTAAAATTATAGAACTAAAGTTCTTGTGGCTGCATTCGCCCTTACGTGTACATGCAGTTCATTCTCAATATTTTATTCCTATGTTTAGTCACGAGTGTCTTTAGCTGTTGAAAACACTATTTAATCGCAGCAGTGTATTAAGTTTTGCGCTTGTAACCTCAAAAATAAATTTTGTTTTTCTTCGTGTTGTTGAGTGACATGCTGTTACAGAAAGTTCTGTCATGTGTGTTGAAATACTGCGAAATACACGTCATACTACACTTTTGTGACGAGCAACAATAGATTGTATGTCGACGTACATTTCTCACCTTACGTTTTATGTAATTCGGCTAAAATAGTCGCTGATATGCGTCCGGCAACAGTTCCTCATTGCCTTTTGACAAGCCGCCACAGGTGCCCCCATATATGAGTAATTCCAAATGTAAACTAATAAATTCCAAATATTCACTTTGGCTACGAAAAGTTTTTGTGGTGCCCCCCCTTCACTTGATGCACTAAGCACGTGCTTATATTGCTTAATGGTTAATCCAGCCCTGCTTCGAGCCAGTCCTGTCTACATTTGTGGTTGCGTGTGTTCAGATTATCGTTTTCAGCATGAATATTGGACAGGGCGTAATATCGTACCAAGGAAAATCCAGCGCATTACCATTCTTCAACAGTTTCCCAGGAAAAATACAAAAACTCTCCCAGTCTATACATGAAAATCGTTAAAAAGCCGCAAGATAATAAACATAGCCACACGTTTGTACCGTTCGCCTAAAACACAAGGCATCGTACGCGCGAGCAACGTACACAGAAATGATTTTCGAAACCCAGTCACAAGCAAACAAAGATAGGAAACTGGTATCTCATATGAAATACATTGCCGGGCGTAACCTTTAAATGCGCCAACAGGGATTGATGCAACAATCAATCCTCAAAATTTTTACTGAATAGTGTTTAGTCATTTTTATTGCACAATAATTTTAACTCTTATACAACTGCTGGAAATATATACTGGTAACTCTACGCAAAATAATTCAGGAAAAGATTCAAAAACTACACGTATGTTTACTAAAAAATATGACATATTGTTATTTTTGAACAATGATGCAACAGTTTTATAATTGTATCAATCTTTTGGCATTTGAACAAGTATTCATTTGAACAAGTAACAAAAAGTGTAAACTAATATAATTGCTATAACGATCAAAGTGGCACCACAGCATTGTTTTGCGTTTTTTAGTTTTGGTTTTACTTAGATTTTGTCTTGCAGAATCCAAGCAACTGTGCAAAAGCTCTTTGTAAAGTTGAGGCGAGCGGATGTGGATTGGGATGTCAGCTTCATCACATTGGAATATGTTTCTTGTTGTCAACAGGGACTAACAAAACTTTGGTACTTACCATTAAATTAACGACTTTTCCTACAGTTAAATCCATGAACGAAGCTCATTTGCCGCTGAGTCAAACCTGTGCCAAAGTTAATGGCAGGTAGTATGTGGCAAAAATCAAATGCGGCCAAAGTTTTTTTAGGCAGTGTTTGGACGTTTTTTTGGACCCTATTTCTACACCGTGCTAAACTTCAACAATATCCTGATCTGTATACGACACACATATTTTATACTCATTTCTCGACAAAGTTAATCATAATCCGTCAAAGTGCCGACTACTGGCCATCAATAATTAAATTATATTTTTTATGTACTTTTATTTCTGTCCACCTTTGCCAGCGCAAGTTGTTAATATTATAGGTTTTGTATGCAATATATTAGCAATGTTTACACTTAAAACACAGCAGTGAATATCTAGCGCAGTGCCTTTTCTGAATAGTTTCCCAACAAAAATGCAAAAGCGCTTAACAGTTCTGAAGCCGGCAAGATGAGCTAACACGGAAATGACGCCCAACGCACATCCACAAGCAAATTATGATCAAAATTAAACAAGGACGAGAAGCAACATGCATAGGTACAGAAAGATAGGAATCTTTTTGGGTATCGGGACAATATTTTTGTTGACATGTTACAGTAGAAGGTAAGTAGTTCTATTCTAAAAAATTATCATTTAAAATTTTTTGCACAAAAGTTTTACCGTGACAAACTAATTTGAAACTACATTAAAAAAACATTTTTGAAATGTTGTTTAGATTGGCTGATGTTAACAATTGGATTTCAACAGGTATTTACACAAGTAGGTTTTATACTTTACACAAGCAGGTTTTAGGTAAATTATTTCAAAGTCAGTGCTCACTTAAGCGGTTTAAGTGCAATGAGTGAAACGTTGAGATTAAACAAATATAAAATCTTTTTTTAAAACAGTTGAACGACAGTCAAAAACTGTTGAACAATGGCCAATGACAGATAAAAAACAGCTACATCCTTATAATTTGACAACGCTGAAAAAAGTAGTACAAGAAAAAATTCAAAAACTACAGGTGGGTACTTTTAACGCTGAAAATACTGTCATGTTTGAACATTGATACAACAATTTTATGATTTCAACAATCCTAGAAAAACGATACAAAGAACATTGAGATGCACCGTTTGGCCTAGTAAAGTTTGAGTTTTAATGAATTTCGTTTTAAAATCTTTGAGGTGGCCGTTCTTGATTGACTTGATTCGTTTTACGTAGACAGTTTAAATAAGTGATAGGATGAACGTTACTCTGCAGAATCCAAACCATTGCGCAGAAGCTAGGAAGCTTCTTTGCAATCTACAAGCTAATGGATGTGGATTGGGATGTCAACTACATCACATTGGAATTTGTTTCTTGTTGGCAACTGGAACCAACCGAACACTTGTGTTAAACATGAAGTCGACGACCTTTCCGATTAAAGAAATAAATGAAGCTTACATGCCCTTAAGCGAAACATGCACGCAATGGTCAGAGGAAGAATTCAATCAAGTTCCGAAAATTGCCGGTAGGAGTAATGAAAAAAACCACTGGCATTAAAACGTATCTGTGTTACGTTTCTTGTAATTTGCGTGGAGATTTGCATAAAAGGTCTTTGTGATACTGACACAACCTTTTTCTGCGTGTAAAAATTGCCGACAACAGTTATGTGACAGTTTCTTTCATAATATTTTTTAAAGGTGACGGAAGGGTGGAAACGACCAAAGAGGATCGCGTCGTCAAAATTACAGTCGTCAATCAGTTTCCACCGTTTACGTCGTTTGCCCCCAACACGTATCCTGAAAGCCTAAAACAGCTGCTGCCTCCTTTGTACAGTGAACCTCAAATTTGGTGGATCGGTCAGTTGATGTCATACATTACTCGACCTCAGCCAAAACTTTCCGAAGTTTGGAAGAATATAACAGCAGAGTTGAAGTTTCTACATCCTATCGTTGGGTGAGCGTTGGCAAATTTGTCAAGTTATCTGCTTTATATTTCGAGTTTTGCAATAATCAGTTCTGAAAAAATGGTAAAAACGTGCACATACGACAACACGACTGTTTCAACAGCTCTCCGGGAACATTTTGGTTAATGTGTAACCCATTATAAAAACGCCCTACCAAGACAACGGCCCCTGCGACTAAACAAACGTTTTATTACCCTTTAAGTTTTCCGCACCTAAACTTAGCAACAAACCGCCATTCAAGAATACTTACATCGGGAAACATTTGAAAAGTTATGATTATAATTTAGTGTTCATATTCGGAGGACGGACAAGCTGGCAGAGGAATCCAATCTTCAACCATTGGAAAAATACATGGCTCATGTTAACAAATGGTTCGACCATCATGACAACGTCACAGGGGCAAACGTCACGCGACGTGTTTACCTGGCAACTGATGATATGAGGGTTCTGGAGGAGGCACGAAACAAGTAAGTTATCAACTGCAATGACATAGAAAGTTTTATTAAGTACATGGGGAAACTATTTTATTTTTTTAATGTCGACGATGTCTTTTATCTATAATTGTTGCCATAACAGGTATCCGACATTTATCTTTATTTCTTTGACGCAAATTCCCGAGTTTTCAAAAATCGAAGGCCGAGAAACAACCCAGGGATTTTGGGCAATCGTTCACGACATCGCACTGCTGTCTAAATGTGATCATGTGGTCTGCACTTTTAGTTCCAACGTAAGTTTTATTATTTGTTCACAAAAAATTGTATTGTGGGGCTATGTCTACCGTACATATGCCAACGTTTTGTTATTATGCATTCGATTCGTTTTAAGTACGTTGGGCAATTTAAACACATGAAAACACAACAGAATCAACCACTTAACACCTAACCACGAGCTTGTCGTTTCGCAATCTGTAGGTTTACAATATTTAAAAAAAAAACATTTTATAGATTGGGAGACTTGTTCATGAAGTGATGATCGCAAAAAGTGAAGACCCGCTAAGAAATGCCACAACAATAGATGACCAGCATTTCTACCCAGGGGAAATCAAGATGCTTCGCCAAGCAATTGAAGATCACGATCCACAAAATCCCCAAGAAATTGAACTGCGAGTTGGAGACATAATCGAAAACACAGTTTGTCTAAAAGCTTGCAGAGGTGTCAACAGAAGGACTGGAAAGAATGGAGAATATCCGATGGAAAAAATTAAGACTTTGCCTGAGGCAGCCCCGTATGCTGGAATGCAGGATCTTTTTTGAATATTAGCAAAAAACTGAATGTTTAAGGTTTGGAATGAATTCCTTGTCTATATTATGTTGCCGTTGTTCGAATTAGCACAACTTGCTTGCCTTTTTTTAAAATACCGCTAATTGCTGTTTATACCGTATACCAGGGGTGCACAACCTTTTTTCTTGGCGACCGCTTCACAGATTTTATTGTATTATATCCACTTCGTTTTAACTACTTCGTCGCCTGTATACACATGCACTTCTTGCTAAAAGTGTTCAGTTTTTAATGCTGTGCTTGATGCTGGTTTTCAAGGATTTTTGATTGTGTCTCATTTAATTATGCCAGCATTAAATGATTTTCCTAATGGCCGATATTAGTGACTGCTCAAGTTAATACGTGTAGAATTTAAAGTCATGTGGGGTTTATATCGCAACCCCACCCTTGAAGAAAGGTCAGCAAAACACTAAAGGAAATCACTAAAGGTATTATGTCATGGTCATTCGAAAAATCTGCTTCGACAGTGTGTAAACGGCAGGTCATGAAGCCAGTTTCGGAGAGAAAGTTTGCAGACATAAACTGTTCAAACAACTGGAGGCAAAACTTTCCATTTTTTCACGCACCCATTGTAACTGGAATAACGAACCGATAAATATATTAAGCAGACAAATATAAACTTTACATTATTCTAAGGATATTTGCGTCAGGTTATATATGTGATTTGATACTCGTTTGTTTCTGTTACGCACGCTTTTAACTGCCTTTCTGGCGTTACAATTTGTTCAAAACTGAAACCGTTGACAGAAAAAGTGTTGATGGTTGGCAAATGAACTGGAAAAAACTACGAGAGAAGATAAACAGTTTCTCGAAATATCCCCCTAAAATCTGTGCAAGCAAGCGCTATTGAATGACGATGGCGCCATTAGTTGCTAGAACATGGTACCGTCCCTTATTACCATCTTTGGTTTCGAGACGATATCTGGCGTGAACAATACCTAATATCTGCTGACATCTACACTCTTTCAGATCTTTTAGAAGGCTTGTTCATGAAGTAATAATGGCCGAGAGTACTAAGTCTCCGAAAAACGCGACAACAATTCACGACCAGCGTTTTTTTCTCGAGAAATCCAGATGCTTCGTGAAGTTACAAAAGATCACGACCCACAGGAATCCAGCAAATTAGAGCTGCGTGTAGAAATACGAAATGCAGAAAGACGGAAACGCGGAGAATACCCAAAAGAGAAACCTAAAACGTTGCCGCAAACAGCACCGTGCGCTTTTGATACAAGGCCTTTTTTAGATCAGCAAATATCACTTAAACATAGCAACAGGTCTGAGATTTAATTATTTTTTGCAACTTACATTTTGAACGGACTATTTTTCACAGTTGCAAATTATTCCGAATTATTTCCTCTTATTTCTTTTACGGCCTCATCTAGGGTGATATTTATCACGTCTTTTCGAGACCTTTGTACTATAGTACTTCGTTAGAAAAGAGATGTTTTTTTGTTTCAACAACGCACTACAAAAGAAACTTCACTCACTCTATGTTCGTGTGCACAAGTATACAAAAAGGAAAGCTCAGATGTGATTCAAAACCTGGCTGCTATTCCACCTTCCTTTGTAGGAAATGAAACGCTATGTGATTTATTCTTCCAACATTAAAAATGATGTCATGACACATGAAAAAACAGAAAACTGAAAACAACAGAAACATCACCGTGCAAACAAGACGAAAATAGCTTCGATACGTAATAGTGGGTGAAAAGTACATAGCACTACGGGTAGATCATTAGCTTGTCTATGGTAACCATTGTTTGACTTGAGATGTGCAATAAAGTGTGTTTGGCAAGTGTAAGCTTCTTCCTAAGAATGTCGCGAAGGAAAATGTTTGTCACAAAAATGTCTGGAATATCTTTTATTGACACTATTGTACGCAGATTGGAAGACTTGTACATGAACTTATGATTGCTAGCAGCGACGTTCCATTGCGAAACGCGATCTCGATCGACGTTCAACATTTTTACCCGGGCGAAGTTAAAATGCTGCGTAAAGTAAAAGAGGATTACGACCCGCAAAAACCCGGAGAAATAGAACTTCGAATTGGCGATATTATTGAGAACACAAGTTGCAAAAAAACTTGCTGGGGCAAAAATCAGCGGACCGGCAAGCGTGGGGATTACCCCAACTCGAAAATCAGAACTTTGCCCGAAACAGCACCGTACGCTGCGATGCAAGACCTGTTCGGTTAATGTTCACCTGACTAATCCGAAAATTCGATCCGATCCAAAGGAAATTGAAATCCGATCTGAAGGAAATATAAATTTGATGCAAATGAAAACAGATTCTGTCTCGACCTGAGCAATGCACGACCGGTGTCCCACTCTTGTTTTGTTGTTTTTG
Organism: Phallusia fumigata; assembly: GCA_008931825.1. Lineage (NCBI taxonomy): Eukaryota > Metazoa > Chordata > Ascidiacea > Phlebobranchia > Ascidiidae > Phallusia > Phallusia fumigata. The sequence goes on from QXVZ01026067.1 coordinate 13,791, forward strand.
AATCACAGTGTGTAAATGAAAAAGTATTTTCAATAAACAAGGTAAGGAATTGTATATTTACCTCTTGTAGCAACGTTTACTCTTGTTGCAAAGAATAGCAGATTAATATAAAAATAAAAACTTTTCGCATTTTGTGTTTGGTTTTCTCAATCTCTAAAACCATTAAATTGACTTATCCATGTGTGTGTAGCTGGCTTCATGGCTTCAATCAAACATAACTCTTTGATAACGTGTTTTCCACTCTGAAATATATTGCAAAAAACGTTAGGAAAGACACACGCCCAAATCGTTTTTTGATTGGTCCGTTTTGAACAAAAATATTACATTTCTACATTTCGTTGAAAATTGCCCACTGTAGAGTCACTTTTAATTGTTTCTTCGCATTTTGATCGCACCTGCGTTGCCAGTTACCATCGATCCAACTCTCTTGCTCCCCTATGCGACTAAAATTTGCTTGAGAAAACGTCACAGTACTTTTGAACTTTACCAACATATTTGTGCATAATGGTCAGTGTACCGGAATAAAGTCTAAAAAAATGACATAACTTGTTAAAAATATGCTGGCCAAAATAGTTCTAAAAAGCGACATGCTTTATTAATCAAACGTTTCGGCGATAACTCACACCATCATCAGTGATACAATAAGGGTTCCATAAGCAAGTATTTATGTCGAGTATATTTATCCTCAATTAGTAGGTCACTCGTTTTATACGTTTTTTGTAACAAATTCCTCTCATTTAACTAACAAGGTCTTGCATTCCAGCGTACGAAGCTGTCATTGGACACGTTTTAACTTTTTTCTTCGGGTACGTTCCACTTTTTCCCGTTCGCCTGTTAGTTACAATGCAAACTCGTTTGCAATCTGTTTTTTCGATGATATCGCCCACTTGTAGGTCGAGTTCGACGGGTTTTTGAGAAACATGAATTTAAATTTTCGATTTGAATCTGTAGATATTTAACGCCATTAAGTCGCTTCGATTTACAATGAAATTGAATGCAGATCAAACGCATTAGCAGTGGTTCTGAAACTTTTCAATTATTGTTATAACGCCCCCCTGCAGTTACTTCGATAACTCAGTACTCCAAACATTTACTTCACTAGATTACAATTCAGCAACGCTTTGTGTATGCCACAATCGTGTGCCAAATCGCAGCATTTCACGGTGTCACAAAGGGCGCAATCAACGGTGCACATGAAACGTATATCCGAAATCAATCATATCATCGGATAAGAGAGACTGAAGACGCTTCGTGGCCCCCCTAAAATAGCCTCACGGATCTCTAAGGGGCCGCGGACCCCACTTTGAGAACCGTTGGCCTAAACTGGTTGGAAAGTAAATAAGTTAAGTGGCCTTATCTAACAAAAACCTCAATACTACACTAACATTGGAGGTAAAGGTGCAGATCACATGATCACATTGCGAAAGCAACGCGATGTCTTGAACAATCTTACCCAACAATGGGGTGCACAAATTTTTTCTTTTAATGTTTGCCAGATCTTGAGTAAGTTTTGGCTGCGGTCGAGTAATGCAAGACATTAATTGGCCGATCCACCAAATTTGAGGTTCGCTGTACAGAGGTGGTAGCAGATCTTTTGGAATATCTGAATACTAGTTCGGAGCAAAAGGGGTCATTGGAATAATTTAGAGATAGACCGATATGTTTTTTTTAGGGCCGATCCCGATAACGTTTGTCGGTAGACAAGAAGGCTGATAACCGATATTTAAAGCCGACATTTTAATTTTTTGTGGGAGCGGGCTAAGGTCACGTAACGCGGTACGTAAGCGTCAGGTTGTAACGCACTTAGTGGTAACAGGGACAGCATAAAAATGGGCAAGAACGAATTTTATGAGCTGAACGTTAAAGCCGCAGTGGCACAAAAGTTTAAAACCTGATTTGGTCAACTAATACAGCAAATGTAAACATGTAGACTGATTTGTAAGACATTCAAAGTAGGAGGATCATTCGATGATTTCAAAGGTGTTTGTTTTTCCGTTTTCAAAAGTTGGTAGTTCATCCATGCTACTTGAAACGCACAGTTGTGGCTTGTTATTAAACTTTGCAGCACCGGTTGCAGTATGTGTGGTCAATATCGATTGTAATATCGTTGTCTTGTTGACAACATTTAACCCCCTGCAGTTACGAAGATTTGAATTCAACTTTACTCAAATTTCGCGGTGGTGTCACAGAAATTCGATCAACACTGCACATGAAACGTACATCTGGAATATATTAGTAGTCACGCAATATATCATCGACCCTGGGGACCGCGGATGCCACTTTGTGAACCACTGCATTAACATGAATAATAAATTTTCTTGAGGCAGGAAACACCACGAAACAGACAAATGAGTCTGTCCGAATAACTCGGGCTCGACGAGTAGAATTCCTGCAATTACCCGACCTGACTTAAGTCCCCAATCACAAGACAGAGTTTTCGGTAAGTAAGTAACTCGACTTGATTGCGATTCGAGAACACAGATGTAATTACATTGCTAAAAACTACCCGGAAACTCTCATGGCGCACCTCACTGTATTTTGGGTGACTATAGTTGATTAATTAGTGTCGTACGAGAGACGATGATGTGTCTGTTTCGAATAAATTGTGTCATTTTGTTGACTTAGTGAGATGTGACTTCAGAAACATCAGAGTCGCCCTGACAATTGGTTACCTTGTTACCTTGGAACATGCAGCAGGGTTGGTAATTTCACCTGGACAAGTGATACATAATGGCTCCGTGTGTCCGAATCTAATTAAACCGGGGCAAATTTGTTCTAGCCTTTACTTCGCTGCACTTAATTGCTAGGAACCCTGTCTCAACATATTTTTGTATATTTTAGTATGGCAGATCGTTTTGCTTTTTAAACCGGTTTTCGACGTTTTTATGTACCTATTTAGTATCCAGTAAGTTGAGCGCTGCTGTAAGCAAAACCTGTATAAAAAACTATTTAAATTATTTCAGTGAACCAAAGAAATTTTGAAATACGTTTAACCTTTATCCATGCAAAAATTCGTGTTTATATGTAGAATGTTAAAAGTATGTATCATTTATACACTTGCCAGTGTATGTGAGGTTTCATGGTGCTCTGCCTAATCTCCAGACGTCCTTTATCGCATCGTGTCGTCGGCTTTTGTTTCTCGCGAGAACTGTGCTGAAAAAAGACGCAAACGTAACAATTTTGTCGGCAGTTTTTTTGAAAACCGGTTTATCATGTGTTTGCCAACTTTCTACTATCTTGTCACTTGATGGCTTAGAAGAGCGCTCACCACTTAAAATCGCAAGAGCGGCAGTTTGATCGCCGTGGTTAATCAAATTTGGAAAAAGTCGATTCCCTGAATTCAGAACATGCACTCTTGTCCACATATTTGTTGTTGCGTATTATTGTTATCATTGTTGAAAAATACAGGTTTCAAAGCTTAGTAAAACAGCCGTGAAAGTACACCAGTTAGTTTCTCCCGACAAACTACATATTAATCCCACAATACAACGTTTTGTCGTCCAAGTTTATTGCGTGAATTGCAAAAAAAATTAAAGGCATAAGTACAGATCATATGATCGCACAGTTTTTAATTTTCGTTTAGATTTTATTGACTTTCCATTTCAGAAACATTTTTTCCCAAGTGTAAATAAATATCTGATGTCAATTATTTAGACTGGTTAATTTAACGACATAGTCGTCACGGTTAAATGCAAAACAATCAAATTTTTTAAAAAAAGCAGCACAAAATGTCAAAATAAAACACATTTAGCAAGAAGTGTACAAAACACATGTGTAGAAAGCCGACAGGAATTTTAAACCCAAGTGGAAAGTTTGAAATACAAAATTGCTTTTAATTCTATGAGCAAAATTATTAATATTTTTGAATATAAAGGCAGGCAAAGTACGCAAGTTGTGTTAGTTAGTGAAAAAGTAAACAACAAAGAGACAAAGACTTTATTCGAAACGTTAGACATATTCAGTTTTTCCTAATATTCAAAAAAGATCTTGCATTCCAGCATACGGGGCTGCCTCAGGCAAAGTCTTAATTTTTTCCATCGGATATTCTCCATTCTTTCCAGTCCTTCTGTTGACGCCTCTGCAAGATTTTTGGCAAACTGTGTTTTCGATTATGTCTCCAACTCTTAGTTCAATTTCTTGTGGATTTTGTGGATCGTGATCTTCAATTGCTTGGCGGAGCATCTTGATTTCC
>QXVZ01026068.1:0-12455 GCA_008931825.1 Phallusia fumigata
GCAGTGGTGTAATAATAGCCATTGAGCTGTGTCTATCATAAAACATGGTAATCATTCCCATAGTCACCTAAACATTTTACGACATGATTGTTTCTGCAGGCAGCAATGCTTTGACCCCTTACTTATTGCAGATTGGTGCTTTTTCAAGATCCATGAAAAAAGTGTGGCTGATATTAAAAAAAAATTAAAATTGTTTTTTATTTGAGTAAAAAATTGTGATTTTAACTACTGTCAGCCACCATACAAATGTGAAGAACACCATTATGGAGTGATGCCTGGATGAAAAACAGTTGCTANGTTTTTCCTGCTTTTCAACCTGGAAAAACGTTTGCAAAAATACCCATGACTTTTTTGTTAAATTTTTGCACACAACAACAAATAGAACATTTTTAGAAAAAATTTTTACAATTAATTAGGCCAACATGTTGTTTGCAAAAGCATGTAAACAATGATGAGTGATGACAAAATTTATTTAATTGTTATTTATAATAGCATTTTGCCACTTGAGCACAGAATTAACATGCATTTAATGCCAACATGACATTTTTATGAAATGCTATCTTAACACAAAGGATTATTAAAGATCTAAAACTAATATTCTTCGTCGTTATTTACCAATGATTTAAAAAATGGTGGTGATTTTATATAAGTGGATGATGGATCCCATTCATACAACATACTTGTTGGACACTCAAGTGCATTCCAGTTTGAGTTCCCATTCTGGAAATTAAAATGCATCAAAGAATATTCAACAGTGTCAGTATGCAAGAAGTAGTGTAGGGTATGCAGAAAACTCTTTCAATGAGGTTTATGCATAAACATGACAAATTCGCATGCATTGTGTGTGTTTTTGTGTGGAATGTGTACACATTTGTAACCTCTCAACACAAAATGACTAAATGCACGATCTCTCCTAACAGTTTATAGAGTGATGTGATGTGATCATTGACCTAGCTTTTGGGAAGTGAGTTAATCCATTCTTGAAGTGGTGGTGTGCGCATGTGTAGTATGTTTGCATTCAACAATAAATTTGACTTTGTGAAGTCTTCAAAAGCTTCTGGGTTGTCGTCGAAAGGTGTTATTTTCAACGCATTACAAACTTTTCTTTACACAGGCGATGTATGTTAGCGATTGAAGCATTAAGTTAAGCCAGATAGTTAATGAGCTTAAAGATTAAAAAGAGGGGTGTGATTTCCTAAATAAGTTGAATTTCATAGAAGGGGACCTATAAAAAACAATTTGAGTCCATATTATTTAAGGGGGTCCATAAGTTTGAAAGTATGTGTTTTGCAATTTATCATCTTTTTGGTTTACCTCAATTTTGCTGTAAACTTCTTTAAACATACAAGGGAGGACACATTGTTTTTCCATTTCCTGAATATCCAAGCGAGATGGCCAAATGTCACGCAGGTAAACAGGGTTTCCATTTTGTCCGAAGCCTATTTAAATTAGGAAGAGACAATTACTTAAGTGTAGAATCGCAGTGCTGCTGTACAATGTATTGCAAAGTTTATCTGTAATAAACTGACATTTACTTGCACCCTTCTAGGCTAAAAAGCATACATTCTGTAACTAATGTCCATTTTGTTGGAAACAGCTTTGTGACAATTAAGGAGTAGGAGTGCAGGTTTTTGAATTTGGTGAACTTACCCAAAGGTTCTTTCTCAAAATCAATGAGGACTGTTCCAGCCAGAGCATAAGCAACAACTAACATGGGAGAAGCAAGATAATTTGCTCTGGTTGACTGATGTATTCTGCCCTCGAAATTGCGGTTTCCCGAAAGAACACCACATGTGACTAAGTCACCCTGAAAAAATATTTTATAAAATTGTGTCATGAACTAAACATATGTATACATATTTTATGGTTTCACTGTACAATATTTATGAACAAAAGGTAACAGTGATTTTATTCCCGTTATTACCTCTACAATTGCTTTATCCACTTCTTCAGGTAAAGGCCCACTATTTCCAATGCATGTCATACAACCATATCCAACAATGTCAAACCTAAAAATTATTTAAAACAAACTCAAATTAAGCAAAAAGTAAAAGAATACTTTTAGATTCCAACCAAATTATTTCTAACACCATGCCAGTTACAGTTTTAATGTCAAAAGCATGATTTAAATACCATAGTCATACTAATCAATGGTTGACCTGCAATAACCTTTGGACAAGCTGCAGCAAACTGGACTACAAACTCGAAACAACCTTTTCCAGTGCAGTCTGCAGTGATGCGCAATAAATTCAACAACAGACCAAATACAAGCTTACATGGTACATGAACCCAAGAAAAGGTTTGTTTTGTACCTAAAGCAGTGGTGTAATATCAGCCACTGGGCTGCATCTGTCGTAAAACATGTCAATCGCTCTTTAAAGATTGGAGGTGTTGCGGTATACATACAACTATGTAGTAATGATTTATACTGACTATACGACAGGAAAGTAGCAGGTCTCATAATAAATAAAAACAAATAAATAAAGTTCTGTGGAGCACCGTCTTCTACACTGTGATATAGCAAATGTATTGAGGTGGCCACTGCGCACATACAGCTTCAATATATAGCCAGTGAAACACTCGCCTAGCTGCCCCAAATAATCAAGTTTTTATGTGTAAAGTAGCAGCATTGCACCAACCCCTGAGTATTTGTTGTTTTGTGCTTGGGGCAGAACAGTCAGCATATAAACCTGTATTTGGGGCTGTGGTAGTTACTCAGCTGATCAAGATGAAATTTTACAACCACCCTTAGAAGCACCCAAAATATCTCAGTTATGAATTGCAATTTATTTGGATCAGTATGCCTCAACTAAAGGCCATGTATACAAACTGTATGAACAAACCTGCGTTAGACAGAAGAAAAGTTCCCCTTATGAAACAGCCCCCATAACTAGACTAAAAAGGTTTCACTATGTTAAATTTGGTGATCCATTTAATATAAGGATATGTATTATGGCCTAAATGCTTTATCTAATTCATACATTATTTATTAGTTTATCCTCTTTGCAGGGTTTTAGGGGTAACCTGTCATTCTACTCCTTTGGAGTTCTAGTTGTTTCGTATGACAATATTCATGAAAACATACATACCCAAGCTTTTGCAGATATGTCAGGACTCCACTGTCCCTGAGGTAATATGTCACTACACCACTGCCTGGTGAAAGGCTTGTCTTGATGTATGGATTGACATTAAGACCAGCATAAACCGCATTTCTTGCAAGCAATCCTAAAATAGGTTTTTGTAAATTGCCTCTTGATAGCAGATGAAATATAAATTTTACTCAATTACATGATATTGTAAATAATTGATTCCTTTGATTCAATGACCAAACAACACAACACTTCATACTGGGACATTCTGAATATATAGTAAAGGTGATAGAAAAGTTTCATGAAAGTAGGGCACAACATCTATGATCAGTCGGTACCAAGTATAAGCTAGCCATAGCACTCAGTCCAAAAGTTGCCGTTTTGATGCTCAGTGCTAGGCTTAGCATTGTCTCAGTTATTTTGCGAGAATCATAAAACCCTTTTTCCTATAATTGGCGAGTTTCACCACACAAACATACCTCTCTGAAATGTTAAAATTCGAAACATTTCAGCTTTGATAACAATTTAAATCAACACACAATATTCTCAATAACATACCTGCACCGAGCATAACAGTTGGATTGCTTGTGTTTGTGCATGAGGTAATTGCAGCAATGACCACACTTCCATGTTTCATATGAAACCATTCTCCGTCAAACATAAATTTAACACTAGTTTTACACTTCTCCTCAGGTATGCCGAATCCTTTAAATGAAACCTTAAAAAACACCAAACTAGTAAACATCATGCTAAACTGAAAAGTGGACAATACACATTTAATGCTACCTTGTTTGTCAGGCATGCTTCAAAGTCTTTTTTCATGTCAGAAACTGCAACTCTGTCATGAGGTCTTTTGGGGCCACTTAAAGAAGGCACAATAGTTCCCAAATCAAGTTCAAATACCTACAAATAGTTTATACATGAAGTATAAATTAGAGTGGTGGTATTCCCAAGAGGACCCATTTTGACCTCTTCAGGGGACCCATGATTTAAGAGGGGGAATGTTTACTGGGTTTACCACCTTAAAACTTCCTATAAGGAGCACTCTGTATATCTACGATAAAACTTTGATGCATTTGGGTTAGTATTTCTGAACTGAAGGGCAAGCGATCAAAAAACATGTTAAAAGGCGAATTCAACCAAAAATCAAAACAATGCTTTTAAAACTATCAAAATATGAAACGTTAGTGTGGTCAAATGTTACTGTGTACAACTACAGATACCTATATATCTACCTATTTAAGGACATCTTTCTGACTTTTTTAACCAAACACAGACACAAACCACCAGACATAAAAAAACAGTGAATACAAGGTCCTTTGTAAAAGAACCCGTTGTAGATTTGGCATTGATATTCTCATGAAAACAATGTTGTTGAGAAAGCTGTGAAGTTGAACTTAATAAAATGTACAAAATAGAATAAAAGCATGCACAATTGGCTGTATGTTGTAACTACAGTGTCAACATTTCTTTATTTTAAGAAAATAAAGCTTTTTTTCATACTTCAGTAAAGTTGGGGTCTTGATTAGCATCGTTGTAATCTCTAAACATTTTTACTGCCCGCAAATAATTTTCAACATTTTCAATTTTCTCTTTGTCTCTGGCTAAAACAAAAAATTAATTACAAAACAAAATCGAAGTTCAAACACAGAAATTTTTACAAAACTTGCTTTACACCTGTTTGTCTGAGATAGTCCAAACTTATTTTGTCAACAGGAAAGAAACCCACTGTTGCCCCATATTCTGGGCACATGTTGGATATTGTGGCCCGGTCTGCAATTGATAATTTGGTCACACCGGGTCCAAAAAACTCCACAAATTTTCCAACAACTCCAATCTGGCGTAAATGCTGCAATAAAAAAAGCAAAATGGCATTTATGACAACTATTTAACTATCAATTTTTTAGGTATCATGGTTACCTAAGCTTTTTATGGCATGATTGTTTCTGCAGACAGAAACAATTGGATCCCTACACAAAGTTTTTGGGCACATGTCAGGCTTTAGGTTAACAAAGCAGTGAGTGCATCACAATGACATATTCTACAAAATATCCAAGTTACATCAGTTCGGACATTGCTTAATAATTACACCAATTTTGGGGGATAATGGTGTTGACACTAGTGTCTCAGCGAAAATGTAGCATTAATACACCAAAATGCCCCAACCAAAAATTGCATCCCAATTGGACATTGTTTTGAAGGTTAATCACTAGAGGGAGCCACAAAGCAACCAGTAGGGTTTCAACCATTACCTGCTGAACTTCTATTTACCTGGTTCATATTCAATCTAACTTAATTTTTATCAGCCCCGGATAGGCTCCTGTCAAGAGTTTAAATTCCACCAAAGGGAAGATTTTTTAGCCATGCATTGTTTGCATGTAAACATTTATCCTTTGGGGCTAGCGGGGTAATGACTGGGGCTATTGGGTCAAACCAACAGATGGCACAACTACATGATCATATCTACCATCTGTGAAAGTTTCATCCATATCCAATTATTTCAAGGCAAAATGGCATCAACAAGCTACAGAGAAAAAAGAAATTTGGGATTCAGTTAATCTCAATCTTTGCCTAGTCCGGATGAAATCAGAGGTACTGTACATGTGAACATGTTTCTTAAAAAACACTTTGATTAATCCAGATGGTTGAATACGGATCTCCACCTAGTCCGAATAAAGCAACTTTTTACATCTCCTAATTCAGCATTTTTAGTTTACAATGGCAAATTCGCACACTAATCACATTGCAGCTGCTCGCTGTTGGATACTGCATCACCGCATTGACTTCAAAGTCTACAACATTGTCACATCTGAATCAGTCAGCTAACTAAGTGCCATTACTACCTTGTGGATCATGTAATAGTCAACTGTCATGTTTATCGTCAATGCCTTTGGGTATATAGTGCGTAGGGATTTTGCTTGACAGGAACAATTTGGCTTATGGGCCATAGGTTTCCCATTAAAAACGTGATTGCTAGGAAATATGGGACAGTTTCAATGGAAGAAGCAGGTTTCGGAAGTCAGTTTAAAGTAACATGAGACAAAAATTGGATATGGATTTGTACTCCAACTAGAGAGGTGGTGTTTTCTATTTCCCTATATATTCAGTACCCGCATTACATTATGTTTCTATTTCCTTGGCATTTTATAGCATAATTGCTTCTGCAAGCATAAATGCATGGGGCCCCACACACATGCAAATGCTAATTGGTAGTGTTGTTAAAGGTCACAGTTAGTTTAAGATTCGGAACCAAACATTTAAACAAAATGCATAGAACACCTTATAGAATCCAACCAAATCATTTCGAGCACCATGTCAATTACAATCTGTACGTCAAAAACGTGATTTCAACCCCATAGCCACACTAACAAAAACATCAACCTTCAATAAACTTTAGCCAAGCTGCAACAAACTGGACTACAAGCAGTAAATGAGCTTTATCAACACGGTTTTAGTGATTTGCTATAAACTGAAGAATGCTTTGCCCTTTGACAGACCGAATATAAGCTTACATGCCAGTAAGGCAACTACTATTTCTCTCAATGTAACCACAAATGTACAACTAGATTAAGTAGAATGATCAACAACACATCCAAATTTTCGTTGATGGTGAAGAAAATTCAACCTCGTGGCAACACTCCTTTTACTTGTTGCACCCTTGTGTTGTCATTATATGGTCACAAAAGAACACACGACCCAGCATTAGCCAAAAGAGAAACAAATGGTGTTGTATTAATGCAAGTGGTATATGTGAATACCACCCACACTACCACAAAGGCATGTGCACACTGGCTTACACATCATTTGGATAAAATAATATCAGTTTCAAATATCAGATAAATGGCAAACTTGAATTCAAATCGGCCCTGCTTCAATATTCTACTTTGAACATACTCATCATTCTTACCTTTGTTACAGTTAACACGACATCTGTACTTGTGGCTAATAGGTTGATTTCACCAGTCAATTTATACCCAACAACCTTTGGTAAAATCATGGAAATTGCCTGTCCCAGCATTACCGCCTCAGCTTCAATTCCACCAACTCCTGCAAAAGTTAAGCACACTATTAACAAACAGTGTAAATATTCACACTAAACTATTGTTTGTGTTGTGCAAAAAGGTGTGAAAAATGTTTTTGGAGCTAGCAGTGTAACCACTAGGGCTATTTGAAACCGTTTGCAGTTTTTAAAATCGCTGATGACAACTTTATTATGCTATAGTGTAGAAACCTTTATTTAAATCCCACTTATGCATAAGTTGAAACATATGATTACTACGTATTCTGGCCTTTTGTGCATTAGAAGGCGTGTCTTGTCAGTGTGTGCGTTATCAAAGCGTAGGTCCTCGGAACAGAATACCTCTCAGACCATTAATTGCGTAAAGCTCGGTGTTAAAATGATAACAGTTTCTCTTACACAAAGAATCTCCATTGTTGCTATTGTAATGGGCGTTTTGTTGCTGTACTGGCACTTCAGCGTGGTATATGAACTTTATTCTTTGTTTAGTGTAGCGTGTAATTAGGCGCATTATACACATAGACGGGATGGAAGGGACCTGGCATGCCGACAAACCTACCCCCCCTAGTTGCGCTCAAGCACTATACTACTAGAATGCTGCAATAAAATACCACTTTTAGCAGATAAAAACTTGCATGCAAACAAAAATAAATGTGACAGCACTTTACTAAAATTAAAAAACAGCGCTTCACTGAAATGCCATTCAAGGTGTGTAAAAAGAAGAGAAATGTAACAACAAAGACTTAAGCACCGTTATTTTAAAATCTTTTTCATAATTGATTTGTGGTAGCTTAATATAAGTTTATTTAAACAAACTTGGTGCAGCGTTTTATCACAGGGCAAAGGCAGCAAAGCATTGGATAAGGTTGGTACAGTTGCTTAGTAATCATTGTTTACTATAATACTGGATAGCATTATAACCCAACATGACCATGGATTTACTAGTCAACGATTGCAAGTCTGGCATCATAGCTACATGCCTAAGCGTTTTTGATATTTGTGTGCATGTGGTTTTGCTACCTTGTGAATAAACTTGTCATATTCCTGCTCTGTGTAATTGTGGGCAAAGTACAAAATTGCTACAAACAGGTCTAAGGTGCCTAAAAAGGTTGCTGGCCACCATAGCACATGGTGCATAAAGAGCACTTAGAGATGACAGACTCTAACCATGTCAATAAATCATTAAACAAATTCATTTGGGGGGTGAGAGAGGCACAAAGTAGTGTTAATAAATATTGTTGGGATTCAACCCACCCCATCCCAGTATTCCCAAGCCATTAATCATAGTTGTGTGAGAATCAGTTCCAACTAAACTGTCAGGGTAAAGCCAATCTCCATCGTCAAATACAACCCTTGCCAAGTACTCCAAATTGACTTGATGAACAATTCCTGATCCAGGTGGAACAATGCAAAGATTGTCAAAAGCCTGGGCTCCCCACTGCAATAAAAAAACAAATCATGATGAACACCAGCCTGTATTTAATAATTTTGTAATACCCACAAAAAATCTAAATAATTTCATACTATTTGTTTGATTTACTGAAATAGGTGGTGATGCTATGGAATGCTATGGAACAATCTAAAAAACTCTATAGGTCCAGGGTCAAACCTGGTAATTACTAATTTCACTAATTTCAACCAATATGGACTTTGCTTAATTATTTTGCCTATTTAAGGAAGGGGCTAGTGGTTTAACTGCTGGTGTGGGGTCAAACAAAGTAACTGTCACACCACAAAGACGTTTTCGAAAACTGTCCAAATTACATCTAATTCAGACATTTGATACACAACATAGCATGTTCTTTAAACTGTCAAATTTTTTTTTAATTCAGACACTAAAAACAAAGAAAACAATGAACCACAATGACATGCTCTAATTGTTTTATGTAGGAATTGATATGAGCATAAATTAAAGATATTGTAACCTGTGGTGAAGTTTCTGTAACGCCACAAGTATTTGGTGAGTGTTTTTAATGTTCCATTCACCTCAGTGCATATTAGTTTGCAAACCTTTCTCTTTTTTATAGAAAATGCATATATGCATGTTTCCACGTACACTTGTATCAATGTACCTGTGCTGCCAAGTGCTGATAAAAATAACACCTGGATTAAACATAGTCATTATAGAGAAATAGCTTTTGTTGAAGGTCTTGAAGGGGATATATTGCAACCAATACTTCAAAATGCCAAAGGAGATGAAACAAATAGAGTTCCATAACCAGATTCTGATAACACCCAACAGTTGTCGGAAACCTCATCAGTGCAAAGGCACCAGTAGCAATATGTGGAGTGGTCACTCGTTCAATGACTGAGCTCATGCATTGAGGTTTAATGCAACCTCAATCGTCTCGGAAAAGAGATGAAGTATTTAGTAGCAGCTCTAAAGAATCCTCTAAAATAGCTTTTCAAAACCATGCTCTTCTGACAAAAGTTTTGGAAGTATTTGCTCCCAAATCAATCCAAGTGAAAGGAGAATAATTTCTGTCTTGGCATCTCAGAATAAATTAGCTGAGGTAAATAACAACAAATTAATGTGAGACTTCAATTTGAAGAAAATCAGTTGAAATTGCAAAGCTAACTAGAACAAGAAGAGTTGGCATCTGAATATAAAAGAAAACAAGCAGAAGCACCAAGAATACAAAGGCTAAAGATTTGGAATTTCAACAAACAGATAGAAGAAAAATTTGGGCAAGAAATGTATCGGCTTGAACTGCAAGCAAGTTTGAATAAAACTGAAGCTCTGGTATATAATGAAAAACTAACTTCAGAAGCATTCCAAACACACAATCAATTCAACCACAAACCCTACCAGTTTCCAATATTGCCTTATTACCTATATTTATTAAACCTCCAATTGATTATACCAAAGAATGCCCAATCTTTGATCGCAATCCTGCAAAATTTTGTCAATTTATGGATGCATTTAATACACTGATTGAGCAATGTTTCTGAAACCCAAGATGTTAAATGCAAACCTAGTGATCTTTTGTAAGGCTGTCATCAAAACAAGTCACCTGAAGTTGGCTATCAAAATGCAAAAGAATTGTTAAAAATAGGTTTGGTCACAAATATAAAATTGCAAAAGCTTGTTTAGCAGAAGTTACCGATGGACATCCACCAAATCAAAATGACTATGAAGCTCTAATGAAATTTGATGCCAAACTAACCTTTTGTATTTGTACTCTCAAAGTAGCAAATTATCTTAGTCAAATGAACAGTATAAATGTAATTGAACAAATCATGAAACATCTTCCACCTTGTCCGCAAGGTTGGTATCATAAGGTAGATTGCATATTAACAAAGAAAGACAGAGATGCACAAGTCCTGTCTGAATTTGTGAACATGAAAACAAGGGAATGTACCAAGACATTTTGTGACACCCTAAAACAAACCAACCAAAATGGCAACCAAGCAAACGAAGCATGACCAAAGTGCATCAAAGCATAGTCAAAAAGGATCACATTTGTAACACAAGTCTAAATGGGATTCAGTACAAAACCTCGACTGTTTGCCAACTTGTAAAGAAAATCATTACCCAAGTCAGTGCAAAGGGTTTAGGGAAATGACTTCAAATGAAGAGAGTTTGTGGACAAAAAAATTGCTTGTTATGCCTTGCTTGTTTAGAAAAGAGACATTGGGCTTGACAATGTAACGGAAAGAAACCATGCAAAAAACATGGTTGCAAGAAACGCCACACAACTTTGCTGCACCCAACTGAGAATGTGCAACAAAAAAAACAAAGAACAGCTATTGGAAGTTCACAATGGTTTGGTAAACCTTAAAATAAAAAAGATGTTTGCTACTAATTGTCCCTGTCAAGAATCGTCTCAGGGTAAGTAACCGGACTGTGATTAACAATGCTTTTTAAGATACAGGAGGCACCAATTCCTTTTGTTACAGAGAGTTTGATCAAAATCAGGAACTTGAAATAAAAAGAGCAAAAGTGGTCAATAACTTGAGGATGCTGGATTTGGAGGAAACATATTTTATTCATTTGAACCCTCTGTACTCAAACAGACAGTTACCCCTCTCACCTGTTGAAGTACCAACCCAAGAAGATGTGGATCAGTAGATTGCAAATGTGTCTGCACCCCGAGAGCAAATGTAGAAGCAAGTTTGCTCATTGGCAATGACAATCTAAAAGTCATGTAGCCACAAGAATTCGTGAAAGGACCGTCTGGCTAGTATGCAATCAAAACTGTAGTAGGCTGGATTGTCAATTGCCCAAGCAAAACAAGTTCACCAATCAAAACCAAGACCTTCTTTGTCAAAACTGATGTACATCAAATGTGTAATATGTATTCCGATGTTGTGGATTCTATAGCCAATTCAAAGGACGAACTGTCAGTGGATCAAGTCCATTTTATGAAATCGATTTACAGTTGAATTAGGCATCTAGAATCTAACATTATGAACTTGGATCACCAGTGCAAAATTCAAGTTTGCATCTGCCTTCCAACAAAGTCCATGAGCTGCATACTTGAAACACCATTTCAAAAAAATTGATCATTTCTTCAAAAACACTGTATACCTGTTTAGAACAGTCTGCTCTCCAAACTGTGCCAACTTTGCTTTAAAACATACTGCAGAAGACAACAAATCAAATTACAGTGCTGTCACTGTGGATACAGTACAAAATTGTTTCTATTTAGATGATTGTCTCAACACCTACTGTTCAAAGTGCAAAACAGCTTGTAAATGAGCTTTGCAAGATTCTTTCCAGATGTGGATTTAAGTCGACCAAGTGGATAGGTAATAACAGAGAAGTTCTTCAATTGATTTCCAAAGAAGAACGGTCTAAGGAAGTAACTAATTTGGAGTTGCCCAGTGATAACCTTACCAATCCAAAGGGCTTTGGGCCTATTCTAGAATGTTAAAGGAGATACGCTGTGCTTTAGAACATTGCTTCTTAACCAATGAATGCAATTATTGCAGGGGTGATTGAATGAGAAGGGGTCAACAAAGGGTGATAGAAATATTTTTATGCCCATTGCTAAAATTCGTTTGTTTTGCGTTTATCCAAAAACACTGAATAGAATTCCTGCCTATCAGCAGCAGTCGGACAAATGCAAATCATTACTTTATTACACAAGAGCAGCAATATTGAAATGCTTATTGTTAGTAGTTTTATGTCACAAGACTGTGTGACATGCTTTTTGTAACTTTGTCAATCTATAAATTGGTGTCAAATCTAGGGCCACATGTGGGCCTTTGATTGAGTATGGCCAGTCCGTTTAAGCTAATTTGGAACTAGAGAGGTGGTGTTCTTCATATTTTTATTCCACATACACTACCACTTCAAAATGATGTTCTCCACATATACCATTTTCTTTATTACATTGGATATA
>QXVZ01026072.1:0-13950 GCA_008931825.1 Phallusia fumigata
GCACCGTATGGCACCGCATGGTACCACATGCACGCTTTTAGTGCGTGACAGGTGGTTAACTATAAACCGTCATTTACATGTGGGTCAAGAATAGGGCGTTGCTGGGGCAGCAATTCCGACAAAAGAATGGAAATGCAGCAAGAGCGTTACTACTGCAAAGCAATGTGACTAATCGCGTTACTACTGCAAAGCAATGTGACTAACCTACTGAAGTATAAAACATCGATTTCGATGCCTTTTTACACCAACCAGGCAAACCAGTACCACAAACATAAATTAAACTTAAAGGATTCAAATTTAACCAAAATGTATCACAAATTTAAATAATAACAAGTTCGAAACAAATCTGTTGACACTACTTGAAAGAACACTTTTATTTTATTGCTGCGTTTATTGTTTTTTCAGATGGTTGCAACACAACCAATGGGGCAGGAAAAGTGAACTTAAACATATGGATTATGTTGGTTGCGCTGTTTGCCGGTTCTCTCATCAGCATGTTTTAATCTCACAGCGGTTACCGTTTTTGTAAAAAAGCTTGTTATAATTTTGTAATTACAACTTTTTATGGTCTGTAACTGTCACAACCCCAAATGCTGCCTTTACTGTGTCGTAATCTTTGGGTTTGGCGCTGACGTAATAAGGTTCCTTTACCAATAAACAATTAAATTCCAGTGAATAGAAATTGCTTGGTGGAGCTGTTGAGTTTGGATACATAAGGTGAAGAGGTTCACCAATGTATAATGGTGCGCAAAAGTGGCCGATTTTCTTTGTTGGTATTTTTTTTGTCTGCTGCAGAACTTGCCACAATCCTTAGTTTAAAAAACATTCTATGACTAATAAGAATGACAGCGGTTTTTGAAACGTTGAGGTGTTTTATGATAAGTTTTGGCTGCCGTATTTCTAACTTACAAGTAATAAGGTTTCGTCGCTTGCAGAGTCAATACGGCCCCCTTTTGTAGAACAGAAGCCATTATAAAGCATAAAAGGGAATAAAAAAGTCACATACGTCAGAAGAAGTACATGACTGCAGTATTTGAAAGAAAAACATCTCCTGGCCGTTGTAAAATCGCAAGAAAAACTTTCTGATTTTATTGAGATCGCATATGTCATGACCTCATAGCACTGTACAAAAGGCGTGTACGTCACAGTTAGTCTGTAAAATCGTTTCGTTATACATTGCATGGCTTTAAACAGTTTGTCGGTAAGTAGCATCTGATTGCGTGTAGATATCGAAGGAATCAACAACGTTACTGACTGGAAACACTTTATGCTACTCTACGTATAAAACAGGCGGGCTTTTCTAAACGCATTCACATTATTTTATGCATACAAGGTCATAATAACACCAGTGGGAGGTTTTCAACCGACATTTATCCAACGTTTACTTAACCGTATTCCTGTAACTTAATGATACGAAGCACCCAGGGATCTCGACCTTTGACCTCGGGTGGACACAAACGATGAAGCGCGGTCTGGTTGCTTGGATGTCGTCATGGTTAAGTACAACGAGAAGCTGATTTAAGACTCAAGCTTCGAGGTCTTCGGCTAGTCAGTAGCGTTGCTACCAATAAAAAAAACTCAAATCGAATTTTAGGAACGCTCTATTGCGGAAAAAGAAGAGTATAGGATGCACTTCAATGAGGTACGCTTTGTTTTTTAGACTTTTTAGACTTTTTGGAAGGTACAGGTCAAGACGAAAAATGTCTTACATGTGTCCAAATACTGAGACATATTTTTAAATTTTATTGCAAAAAAATATGTGAATGGAAATTGCACGTTTCATAATTCCAACAATTGCCTTTAGCAATAAAATGACATGAAAATTGTTTTGATTGCAAATCTTTTTAACTCTTTTTTATTGTTTTATTTCACACCCACTTTGTGGCCAAGTCGTAAAAGTAGCAAAGTAGGATGTTGCCTTTCTGTGGTTCTGCTGGAAAACCGTGTCAGCATTTAAACAAAATCGAAACATCGCCCCCTCACCCTAGTCCATCCTAACTAGCAGCTTCTTTGTCTTACTGTGTAAGTTTAGTGTCCCGGGCTCCGCTCCAATAAAAGCACTAGCTGTTTGCGTGGTAAGGTTGAGAATGGAAAACGTTCGTGAAAATTTTTGGAAGGTAAATAGTTTTAATCTAAACATGAACAACGTGATTTTGTCGGCTTCTGTGCTTCTTACGTTTGACTCAGTCGGTAAGTGGTGTAAGAAAGTAATAAGTAGCTGTAATTTAAATTTTTGTACAAAATGTAACAAATTCTCACACATATACACAATGTGGTGGTTACATAAATAAGGTACATTATATATATTTTTTAATGTAGGAAGCATACAAAATGTGCTTCTAATGTAGGAAGCATACAAAGGATTTCCAAAAATTAACAAACATTTTTTCTGGAATATGTTTTTTCCATGCACGTTTGCAATATGGGTAAAATTGTTTGCACCCGATGATCCTAAAGGCCTAAAACAGGCGTTGGTAAAAAATTTCTTTGTGTGGTCTTAACTATTGTTTATCCTCCGGAAAACACATCTATCTGTTCATTAAAGTGTGGTTGACTTCTCATGCAATTCGGGCGAATAGGATTTCCAAAGACGTTTATTTTTACCCCGGGGGTTTCACAGTGGTACAACTTTGCAGCTACAATCGTTTGAACCAAACTTGCTGGAACAAAAAGATGCGTTATTATTTGGCTACCTGCGCGGAAAACTAATTCTGAAAGAGCTACTTTAGAAGTGATGATGGAAACAAAATATGTGTTCATGTGTATACCCTTTGTTAGTGAAACCAAAACAGCATAATTATTAACATACTTTTCAAAACAGGTACTTATATAAGCACACACGTCAAACATTTATTATACACGATGTATGTTGGTTCGTGGTTAAAAAGAACAAAATCTTGTGATATTAATGCAGTGCAACAACACAACATGACTTGCGCAATGGCAGAATAATTCCTATACATTTGTCCACGATTCTCGGAATTTGAAGGTTACCTGGTGCCGTTTAGCAGTCGTTAAGAAAAACTAAACATGTTTTCGCGTGTCGTCTGCATGCTTTCATTTTTTTTGTTTTTTGACGAAATACACAAATTACAACACAGCACGTTAGTCATAAAGAGTAAAAATGCCCCTAACATTGCAACAGATCATCGCCGTTCGATTGAACAAATCTCACGAGAATGGAAATTTACTGGTGCCTTGCGATCAAAAATTGTGAGAATCTAATCTTTGCCTGGATTAAAACCACCACTTATATGTTCAGGCAAGTCGAAGTTAGATACGTTATCACATAACATACCGACACGGAAAATAAGAGATGTAAACAAAACCTAAAAAAACAATTCAAAAAACCGAGAACGGAATAACGTCTTCTATAACTTTCCAAAATGTCAGAACTCTTATCAGCCGCTGGGTGGAGCTGTTGAGTTCGGTTGTTGTTTCGTGATAGAAATCGTTACTACACAAAAGTACAGAAATATTTTACCGCCATAAGAAGCTGCGCAATGTTAAAATGCTGAGAGTATGGGAAATTCAAAAAAATTACGAATGACGTATGGTTGAACTTCTCACCGATGTATTTCGACCTATGTTCGCCACTGTAAGCTGGAGCCAAAAGCATAGAGCTGATCTAAAAAATAACCACACCCGTTAAAAGGTTAATATTTAAATTTTTATTATGTTTTTTTTATTTTAGTTGTATTTCAGTGCGAAACAAATACCGCGTCTGCGCCTTACTGCTACACCGACGACAGCGTGTATTGCTGATACCCTTAGTGCCTTATATTCTATGGCTCGTGACCCCGCTGTTTGTACTTAAAAGTTAATGCAACTTGAGTGCACCTTGGATCTTATGAGCTGCCGATGTAATGTTACTAATTTAAAAAACAACACGACACAAAATTGACCAGTAGGGCTTGATTATAGCTAAAGCATTGACACTGGCCGAGATTATAACTGATTCAATTTTCCAGTTTGCCCACTATATCACAAACGTATTCAAATTGCTTCATTTGGAGACTTCAAACTTGGGACGAGGCCGATTTCTGATGTGGGTAGCTGATCGCCCTTAACAGATCTTGTCAAAACTCCTATCGATAATTAATTCTGTGACTGGTCAGAATAACAGCCCTTCGCTTCACGAGAAAAAAGTTCTTGTGTGTTTAATTTACTGCACAGACTGGCTATAAAGCCGAACTCTATTCGAGNTTGAAAGAAACTTAAAGTCATAAAAATGCCATGGACATCTTTAAGCCAACAACGATCAAATCAAGTGTACGGCGATTTAGACCCTTCCCTTCTGGGGTGTACGGTGGTACTGGTAACTGAGTAAAATCTGATAAAATATATTTTATGTGTTTTATAGCAACTGCAGATATTCAACCGAATCTTCTGTATTTTGACTGAACCGTTTGAGAAGGTAAAGATTTGAACTCCAAACATGAACAACTTGATTTTGTCGGTGTTTGCAGTTCTTGCGTTTGGCTCTATCGGTAAGTAAAGTAAACAAGTAATATCCAGCAAATTTTTTATGTAAAGAATTCTGCAAATATTTACACAAAGTAATGGTTGTAATTATTATGTAACGCACACTATTTTTTGCATTAAATAATGTAGGAAGCATACAAAGCCTGCTTTGGTTCAAAAATATGTTGTATAACTAAGTTTCTAAACCTTTTATAACATCTTTCCATTATTATACAGTAAAAACTAAACAGACAGCAAAACATTATTCGATTTTCTTATGTTTGGCCAGAGGAGCATTAAGGCCTTGATCTTTTTGTTAAAAATTGGTAACTCACCAGGAAATGAAGATTGAAAAGAGTGAAAAGTTGACGAAAGTAACTTAAAACAAATTTTACGCATTCCAGCTTCGGGTATCAAATGTTACGTTTGCAACTACTCCGACCCACCTGTACCTGGAATCACCGATCAATCATGTAAAGGGCCAAATCCGGCTGCCTCCCACCTTTTCGATTGTACTTCTGCAATCGACAGATGTATGACCGTTGTAACCACAGTGTCCGGTATGTATGTCTTGTTTGTTTGTGTACAAACAGGTTATATACTACCTGTGGAAGTAAATAAAACAAATGAAACAAAACTATGAAGCCAGCGCTTGCTTCGAATACCCTCGAAACAAACAAAACAGCCTCGATAATTTTTAGTCGGCAGCGTTACGGGAACGAACATTGCAAGGACTTGTGGCATCAGCACTATTGAATCTGGTTGTGTCACTGTTGGAGGTGGAAACGCGTGCACTTATGTCTGCAACTCAGGTGAGAAAAATATTCAGCGATCTGTAAGTTTCAATTAGCGGGATCAAAATCACATTTGATCGCTTTTTTGAGTCAAAAAAAAATTTGTAGTAACAGTTTAGGTGAACGAGAAAGCATCTAATTTAGGTATGCTGAAAATCAGTCTGCGAAAATACAAACGTTTTACGGGCAGGGAAAAATAAATGGCATCCGCTATTACTTGGCCCAGACTCGCCAATCGATAATGTCGGCTTTATTCTGTGTCGTAAAACTTGACGAGTTTGACCATCTTCTGTGTCAGTTTGAAGGTAACGATTTAATTAGACTCAGCGCCAACCCCCCCCAAAAAGTAAAAGGTTCGCTTTCAGTGCGAGAAAGTGGTTAACTATTAATCGCCACTTATACAGCCTAGTATGTCAGTAACCCGACTTTTGGTTGCTTCAACATTAAAAGTATCAAGTGAGTGAAGGTGGATAAAGATTAAAGGTGTAATTAAAACCTTTAATCCAGGGCGTTGCTGAGGCAGCAATTTCGTGAAAAGATTGTAAACGCAGAAAGATCGTAACAATTGGTTCACAAATGGAATGTTTTCGAGAAACCAATTTTTAAGAGAAGGTTTTATAGCATGGCACGATGCAATGAAACGTTTCAGCACAAGATTGTTCCTAAGCAACGTGACTAACATACTGGGACATAAAACATCGATTTTCATGCCTTTGCACAAACCCAGCCACTAGTGCCACAAACATAAATTAAACTTTTAAGGATTCAAATGATTTTAACCAAAATGTGTCACAAACTTAAGTATAAACAAGTTTGAAACAAAATTTTCGCAAAACTGTATCAGAGCATGCAGGTTGACAATACTTAAAAGAACACTTATACCGGATGCTTTTATTGTTTTTCAGATGGTTGCAACACAACCAATGGAGCAGGAAAAGTGAACTTAAACATCTTGGTTATGTTGGTTGCACTGTTTGTCGGATCTCTATTCAGCATGTTTTAAACACAGCGGTTACCGCTTTTGTAGATGAGCTTGTTATAATTTTGTAATTACAACTTTTTATGGTCTGTAGCTGTCAGAACCTCATAATTCTGCATTTACTGTGTCATAAGCTTTGGGTTTGGCGCTGACGTAATACGGTTCTTTTCGAAATAAACAAATTTCAGTGAATAGAAATTGCTTGGTGGAGCTGTTGATTTTGAAAACATAAGGTGAAGAATTTCACCAATGTATAATGATGCGCAAAAGTGGCCGATTTTCTTTGTTGGTATTTTTTTGTCTGCTGCAGAACTTGCCACAATCCTCAATTTAAAAATCTTTTTACTATTAAGAATGAGAGCGTTTTTTTGAAACGTTGAGGTGTTTTATGATAAGTTTTGGTTGGCGTATTTCTAACTAAAATTTCAAATTCGGTTGCCCATTGTAATGTTGACGTACAACACAGGCGCAAGTTTAAGGTATTATATGTTTTAACCGGCAGATGTTCTGGATAATGGCAGGTTTTATGTCAACCTCACAAAGCACTGGGTGCAAACAAGCCTGAATTTTATGGATAATAAATCAATTATTACTTTCGCTACGCGTGTAATAAACACGTAACCCTAGTTTTATTGCTTGCGGAGTCAAATCGGCCCCTGTTTTACAGAAATCGAAGGTGTCGTAAAGCACAAAGAAGCAGCAAAACGCCATATAGCTCAGAATAAGCACATGGCATTATGATTTCGGATGCAAATCATCTTTGAGCCGTTGTAAAAATCATGACAAAACTTTTCTGATTGTATTAAGATCTTATATGCCGTGACGTTATAGCACCGCTTTAGCGCGTGTGCGTCATAGTCAGGAAACTTGCGAGATCTGATCGACAAATTGGCTTCAAAGCAGTTCAAGCACAAATAATAAGCTGCAATGGCTGGAATCAATCAACGAGTCAGAACTTTCTTGTTGACACTGGCGCCGACATAAGCCTAACACGGGATTTTATCTTCTGAAAAGACCCCCGTTGCTGTTAGTGGCACCCAGATTCGGACGCACGGTTCACGTCTGGTAATGGTGCATGTCGAATTTAGGCTAACTCATTAGAACTTCGTTTTCGCGAACATTTGGTCGTTACTTTTTTGGGCTATGGGCTCATTTTCCTTTTTTGGCCTTTTTTTAGTATTGAGTTCAGCATTTCATTCCCCTCAGGGGACCTACAGTGCACTCCCGCGTTTAACGATTTCCTATTCGAGCAACGTGCTCTTGCCCAAAAAGAATTCCACAGCTATACCTGGGCATTATTTGACGCTCTTCGAGACCGTTAGGCTTTGCCGCTACATATGGTTCGGCGGGGGGCGCCCTTGCAGTGATTCCAGGCTCCTTAACGCTAGCAACTTAGCCAGGTCTTTACGTACGTTATTTCCTAAGACATTTGCTTGGTGGGATTTTGCATTTTCACCAAAATTGTCGTTGTACCCGTCACAATCAAATCCTTGTGGCACAGGATGATATTTCGAAAACTGCGGTTATCAGTAGAGCTTTTCGATTTTCTTTGCACACATTTTGGTTTGGAAAACCTTTCAGCGGCACAAGCCTTCTACAGAACAATGGACACGATATCAATGATTTGACTTTGTATTCCTTTACTTGTATGATATACTTTTAGAGATCAAGTCAGCTTCCGAACATAGCGATCAATGACAACTATTTTACAAGCAGCTTTCCGGCCATGGTCTCGCCATCATCCTCGGCAAGCCAACCTGCCCCGTCACGCAAGCCAACCAGCCCCCGTATTTTGGGACTTTGAAAGTGATTATAGAAACAAAATATACATGTGATTACGTTTCCTTTCTCGTGTGGGAAAAATAAAAAATCAGCCACTTTAGAAGTGATGATGGAAACAAACTATGTGTTCATGTATACGCTTTGTTAGTGTAGTGCAACCAAAGCAGCTGAAGACAGAATTATTAACATACTTTTCAAAACAGGTACTTATATAAGCACACACGTCAAACATTTATTATACAAGATATATGTTGGTTCGTGGTTAAAAAGAACAAAATCTTGTGATATTAATGCAGCGCAACAACACAACTTGACTTGTGCAATGGCAGAATAATTCCAATACATTTGTCGACGATTTTCGGAATTTGAAGGTTAACTGGTGCCGTTTAGCAGTCGTTAAGAAAAACTAAACATGTTTTCGCGGGTCGTCTGCATGCCTTCATTGTTTAGTTTTTGACGAAATACACAAATTACAACACAGCACATTAGTCATTAAGGGTAAAAAAGCTCCTAACATTGCAACAGATCATCGCCGTTCGATTGAACAAATATCACGGGAATGGAAAATTACTGGTGCCTTGCGATCGAAAATTGTGAGAATCTAATCTTTGCCTGGATTAAAACCACCACTTGTATGTTCAGGCAAGTCGAAGTTAGATACGTTGTCACATAACATACCGACACGGAAAAAAAGACATGTAAACAAAACCTGAAAAAACAATTCGAAAAACCGAGAAGGGAATAACGTCGTATATAACTTTTCAAAATGTCACAACTCATATCAGTCGCTTGGTGGAGCTGTTGAGTTGGGTTGTTGTTTCGTGATAGAAATCGTTACTACACAACAGTACAGAAATAATTTACCGCCATAAGAAGCTGCGCAATGTTAAAATGCTGAGAGTATGGGAAATTCATAAAAATTACGAATGACGTATGGTTGAACTTCTCACCGATGTATTTCGACCTATGTCCGCCACTGTAAGCTGGAGCCAAAAACAAAATAAAAGCATAGAGCTGATCTAAAAAATAACCATGAAGACAATCCTTAACTTCGGACGATAGCCACACCCGTTAAAAGGCTGATATTGAAATTTTATTTTGGTTTTATTTTTTTTTAAGTTGTATTTTGGTGCGAAAGAAAGAACGCGTCTGCGCCTTACAAAGCGCTTTTAAGCGTACTCGATACGCTTAATCGATACGCATTTCTCTCATTTTCCAAAACGAAAAAAGGCAAAGCACTTACCCTGTTTACATGAGCGAAACGAATCATCAAACTGATGCGAATTATGTGACGTCACGCGTTCAATTCGCTGAAACGCAAATTTCCATGGCTACCCAAGCGAATCGCATTCATGGTTTTCACCTTCCCGCCAAAATGTTTAGTTATTACGTCATAGTTATAAACAAACACAAGGATGCAGTATTGTTTTTGTGCATGTTCCTGCATTGGAAGCACGATGGCAAGCAGTTGAAAGCTTACAAACCATTGCATGCGGTACTCTTCTGTAAGAGTTTTCGCAGATTTACTAAAATCTGCTGGTTCTTTTGGGGTATACGTTTCCTCAATAAGCTGCAGAAGCAGATTTGTGTTTTCTGTAACTCAGAGGTTTTTCGCTGAAATTATTAACCCCACCGTTTTTAACTTTAAAATAAAAACATCGCCGTGATATGGCGTGCAAAAATCAAGTTCTTTAAACTAGACCTATTTTCAAGTATACGGACTGCTCGCGCAAAATGCCAGTAAGCGTAGTGACGTTGTAAGCGTGTTCAAACTACCTGTTTCAGGCGTATTGGCGATCGGAGATCTCCGATACGCTTTGCCCTTTTTCTTTTTTGAAAATGAAAGAAATGCGTCTCGATTAAGCGTACCGAATACGCGGCAGTTTTCCACAAAGCGCAACACGAGAAAAAATGTTCTTGTGTGTTTGATTTACTGCACAGACTGGCTATAAAGCCGAACCCTATGCGAGAATGAAAGTAATTTAGAGGGTACAAGCTGCAGTTGGTAAGAAAGACAATTTAATTCGATTCGAATATTTTCAATGCGTTTTAGGGCGTTATTCGACTTCGAGTATTTCGAATTTCATCATTTTAAATGAAATAAACTTGAAGTCATAAAAGTTCCATGGACATCGTTTAAACCAACAACAATCAAATCTAGTGTGTAGCGATTTGGACCCTAACAATATTTCTTTCTGGGGAGTATAAGCCGTAGAAATTTGTTAAACAGGGTTTAAACACGGTGGTACTGGTGACTGAGTAAAATCTGATAAAATAGATTTTATGTGTTTTATAGCAACTGCAGATATTCAACCGAATCTTCTGTATTTTGACTGAACCGTTTGAGAAGGTTAAGATTTGAAATCTAAACATGAACAACTTGATTTTGTCGGTGTTTGCAGTTCTTGCGTTTGGCTCTATCGGTAAGTAAAGTAAACAAGTAATATCCAGCAAATTTTTTATGTAAAGAATTCTGCAAACATTTACACAAAGTAATGGTTGTAATTATTATGTAACGCACACTATTTTTTGCATTAAATAATGTAGGAAGCATACAAAGCCTGCTTTGGTTCAAAAATATGTTGTATAACTAAGGTTCTAAACCTTTTATAACATCTTTCCATTATTATACAGTAAAAACTAAACAGACAGCAAAACATTTTTCGAATTTCTTGTGTTTGGCCAGAGGAGCATTAAGGCCTTGATCTTTTTGTTAACAATTGGTAACTCACCAGAAAATGAAGATCGCAAAGAGTGAAAAGTTGACGAAAGTAACTTAAAACAAATTTTACGCATTCCAGCTTCGGGTATCGAATGTTACGTTTGCGACTACTCCGACCCACCTGTGCCTGGCACCGATCAATCATGTAAAGGGCCAAATCCGGCCGCCTCCCACCTTTCCGATTGTAGTTCTGCAATCGACAGTTGTCAGACCGTTGTAGCCACAGTGTCCGGTATGTATGTTCTATGCCCTTTGTTAATGAATATGTTTGTGCGCTACATGTGGCCCAATATAAATAAATATTTAGATAAATCTATGTAACCGACACTTGCTTCGACCTTTTTAGCCAGCGGCGTGACGGTCATTGGAAGGACATGTGGCACTAACAATACTGCTTCTGGTTGTGTCACTGTAGAAGGTGGAAGTGTGTGCGTTTATATCTGCAACTCGGGTGAGAAAAATATTCAGTGATCTGTAAGTTTCGAAGCGGTATCGAAATCACTTTTGTTCGCTTTTTGCGTCAAAAAGAACTTTAAGGTAGCAGTTTTGGTGACATAGAAAGCACCTAAATTGGCTTTTAAAAAATTCGAGAGCACAAACACAAAGACCCTTGTGATTGGAAGGGAAAATGCAGGTTTAACGGGCAGGTAGAAATAAATGGCATCCGCTATTGCTTGGCCCAGACTCGCCAATCGATAATGTCGGCTTTATTATGTGTCATAAATCTTAACGACTTTCTTTTGTGTCAGTTTCAAGGTTACGATGTCAGGTTTAACAAAAACCCCAAAAAATTGATAAAGTGGTAAATAAAACGCGGTGGTACCAAATGGTACCGCATGGTACCACATGTACGCTTTCAGTGTGTGACAAGTGGTTAACTATAAACCGTCATTTATATGTGGATCAACATAAAAGGAGTAAAGCCATTACTCCAGGGCGTTGCTGGGGCAGCAATTCCGACAAAAGAATGGAAATGCAGCAAGAATGTTACTACTGCAAAGCAATGTGACTAATCGCGTTACTACTCAAAGCAATGTGACTAACCTACTGGAGCATAAAACAACGATTTCGATGCCTTTTTACACCAACCAGGCCACTAGTACCACAAACATAAATTAAACTTAAAGGATTCAAATTAAACAAAAATGTATCACAAATTTAAATAATAACAACTTTGAAACAAAATCTTCGCAAAACTGCATCATAGCCTGTTGACACTACTTGAAAGAACACTTTTATTTTATTGCTGCTTTTATTGTTTTTCAGATGGTTGCAACACAACCAATGGAGCAGGAAAAGTGAACTTAAACATATGGATTATGTTGGTTGCGCTGTTTGCCGGTTCTCTCATCAGCATGTTTTAATCACACAGCGGCTACCGTTTTTGTAAATAAGCTTGTTATAATTTTGTAATTACAACTTTTTATGGTCTGTAGCTGTCAGAACCCCAAATGCTGCCTTTACTGTGTCATAAGCTTTGGGTTTGGCGCTGACGTAATACGGTTCTTTTCGCAATAAACAAATTCCAGTGAATAGAAATTGCTCGGTGGAGCTGTTGATTTTGGAAACATAAGGTAAAGAAGTTCACCAATGTAAAATGATGCGCAAAAGTGGCCGATTTCCTTTGCTGGCATTTTTTGTCTGCTGCAGAACTTGCCACAATCCTCAATTTAAAAAATATTCTGAATAATAACTAATAAGAATGAGAGCGTTTTTTGAAAAGTTGAGGTGTTTTGTAATAAGTTTTTAGCTGGCGTGTTTCTAACTTAAACGTCCAATTCTGTTGCCCATTGTAATGTTGACGCGCAACACAGCCGCAAGTTTAAGGTAATATATGTTTTAACAGGCAGATGTTCTGGATAATGGCAGGTTTTGTGTTAACCTCAAAAAACACTGGGTGCAAACAAGCCTGAATTTTATGGATAATAAATCAGTTATTGCTTTCACTTCGCGTGTCATAAACACGTAACTCTGGTTTTATCGCTTGCGGAGTCAAATCGGCCCCCGTTTTATAGAAATCGAAGGTGTCGTAAAGCACAAAGAAGCAGCAAAACGCCATATAGCTCAGCATAAGCACATGGCATTATGATTTCGGATGCAAATCATCTTTGAGCCGTTTGTAAAAATCAAAAGCAGTTCAAGCAAAAATAATAAGGCCCTTATTGTGTTGGGAAGCGCAAATTCAAACGTCGAACGGGATGAGAAAATTAAATGGTATCCGATGACATTAAATGTTAACGGCTTTGTTCTATGTTGTAAAACCGAAGGTTTTGACTTTCTTTTTTGTCAATTTCAAGGTTACGATTTTATTACGACCTACAAAAAAGTAAATAGTTCGCTTTTATTGCGAGAAGTAGCTATAAACCGTCATTTATACAACTTATTGTGTCAGTGTCCTGTCCTTTGGTCGTCTTAAAAAGTGTCAAGTGAGTTAATTTGGATCAAGATTGAAGGGGTAAAACCGTTATTCCAGGACGTTGTTGGGACTGCAACCCAGACACAATGTAAACGCAACACGATCGTAACAATTGGACTATGAATTTTCCACTTACTTGTCTTAAAGCTTTTACACTGGTGTGATCCTGTTTGGTTAAAAGACATCATAAAGTAGTTGGCGTGATAGAACAAGTTTTTTTCAGCGTTCGAAAAACAAATATTTAAGATAAAGTTTTATTGTACAACATGATGCAATACGTTACAGCAATTTAACACTCCTATATGGTTTTGATCAATGTGACCAACATACTGGATAATAAAACATTGAATTTGGAATGCGTACCTGGCATAGCATGTACACCACATTCTAATCGCTTGTTTGAGGTATTAAATAGATATTACTTAGCTTGTTTAAAGCAGTAGTAATAGGACAAATGCATCAAAACAATCACCAAGCTGGACAAACTGCGTATGGTAGTCAAAAATAAGTCTATAGAAGCGTTAACATATGGCGACATGTTGTTAAGTTTTATTGCCAAAACATTGTATCGAAGAAAATTACAGGTATCATATTTTAATAGTTTTAAACAGTTACTTTTACCAAACAATGACTTGAAAGTCGTTTTAATTATCAATCTTTCTATTAACGATTTCACGGTTCTTGCCATTGAATGGTGAAGCGGGCGCAATAAGGAACGAAAACAAGTAAGGCACCTCTGCGATTTGCAAGTTCGAACGTACGTATCCGCAAGCCTCATTCTGTGTAGCTTTAG
>QXVZ01026082.1:0-14838 GCA_008931825.1 Phallusia fumigata
TGTGCCCTTTACTTTTTTGCGCTCCATAACCTTTTGCGTAGCTATTTCCGGCTCGGTGATTGTTTTAGTGTAATTGTGTACAATTTCTTTCACCAATCAAAATAAACTCAACTCAATGCAAGGTAACAAAAAATTTTCCAAAATTAATCGCGTAGGATTTGTGCCATTTGGTGAATTAAATTACTATTTAGATGTGCCACAACAATGGGGATACAAAATTATCCAGACGAGACAATATCTTTGAGCAAAAATTTTGCTAAATTGTCAATCTTTAATAAACTTCAAACTTGCAACTAAACTTTTGTCCATTAAACCGTTAGTTGGGGCCATGGAGCACTATTTTACAAAAAAGAACTCGCCCAATTTTCTTCCTGGTCAAAACCCGGAGGCATAACTTCATGTGGTTAGAATTTTGTTGTTGACACTTCTACTTTTGAAATAAAAGAGTCTAATTGAACCCAATGATTTCGACAAAATTGAAAGATATGAGTGTTGATGATTAAACAACGCCCACTTGACAGACGTAAAGAGAGTTTTTCTTTGATCATGATCAGCGGCGTGAATCTCATAAAGTGCAATTCGGCGATTACGAGTGGAAAAAAATAAAATAAACCGAAAACAGAAATATTTACCGGAAGTAAAAGGCCAAGTTGATTGACAAAATGTCAGAGCTTTCGAATGCTGATCTGGTAAATTAACTCGCACTGTGTTCATCGCAAGTCTCGTTTTACCGATAATTGAAGCAGGTACACCAAGGCGATCAGAGGTTGCCTTCGGCGAGTTTGACGTCTTCGCGCAAGGTCCACTGACGATACGTAATGGAAGCAGTTTGATGTTACAGGCAGCGACAGCAAAGAGATAGTAGAGAGTTGGCAATGGCCGATTGTTTGANAATTGAACCCAATGATTTCGACAAAATTAAAAGATATGAGTGTTGATGATTAAACAACGCCCACTTGACAGACGTAAAGAGAGTTTTTCTTTGATCATGATCAGCGGCGTGAATCTCATAAAGTGCAATTCGGCGATTACGAGTGGAAAAAAATAAAATAAACCGAAAACAGAAATATTTACCGGAAGTAAAAGGCCAAGTTGATTGACAAAATGTCAGAGCTTTCGAATGCTGATCTGGTAAATTAACTCGCACTGTGTTCATCGCAAGTCTCGTTTTACCGATAATTGAAGCAGGTACACCAAGGCGATCAGAGGTTGCCTTCGGCGAGTTTGACGTCTTCGCGCAAGGTCCACTGACGATACGTAATGGAAGCAGTTTGATGTTACAGGCAGCGACAGCAAAGAGATAGTAGAGAGTTGGCAATGGCCGATTGTTTGAAAGAGATAGAGAATAACGATATAAATAATATTGGTGCTAATGGTAAAAAGCAGAAAAAAGAGCAATTGTTTTTTATGAAACAGATACTATAGCTATAAAACGACAAAATAAGAATACTGTTTGGTCCTAAAGCATATTTTTTACATTTTGTATTCAGGCCTATTTGTACAGCACAAGAATTTTTGTAAGTTAGTTCTACTTTTTCGTCATGAAATACTGATCTCAAATCGTAACATACAAAAAATTGTCACCAGAACCAGATTTGTTGATGCAGTAAAGAAAACAGTCCGAAAATTAAAGGAAATTTCAGTTATTTAACATTGGTGTCGTCGGGGACGGTAAGAACGTGTGAAGTTTTTTGTGTACGAACGTGAGTCATTATGACGGCTGTAAGGGAATATAGATGTTTATGTTCGAGGGCAATCGAATGACACACCCGATGCCCACGTGACGTGTTTGGCCGGTTTAATACTATAAAAACGTAACCTAACGTTGCCTGGGGCATTTGGCGCAATTTTATATGGCGGCGTGGGACATTACTGCTACGAGTCTAAACACAAACTTGATGGGTTTGTGTGCATAGCGGATGATGACTTTGGAATCACCCGAAATGAAAATACAATTTTGTCGTCAACACAAATTGACGACACAGAAATACACAATTTTATCATTTTATATGGATGATTGGTGGTGTTAATACCACATCAATCAAATGGGATAGTCCGTTTCGTTACATCGCTCCATATAATTTTGCCACTACTAGGTAAAAATTGTGATCCGGTTAATTGGCCTTTTCCGTCATG
This sequence comes from Phallusia fumigata, assembly GCA_008931825.1. Taxonomy (NCBI): domain Eukaryota; kingdom Metazoa; phylum Chordata; class Ascidiacea; order Phlebobranchia; family Ascidiidae; genus Phallusia; species Phallusia fumigata. The sequence goes on from QXVZ01026082.1 coordinate 2,137, forward strand.
AAAAGTGAGAACTCCATAATTAGGGATAAATTACTGCCACATTACATGACAAATATCGCCTGAGATCACACAGCGCGTAAATGCTCTATCTTCCACAGATGATGAAGTCAATTAGGAGATGGCTCATTCCTGTGCTGATCGGCGCTGTTGTCGTTTCAACTTCCACGGCAGCGGAGGTGCCACCGAAACGTAAGCGATGATTTGGTACTCTTTCGGGACTTTTCAGAAATCATGTGTAAAACAGTAGCCTACATAAATGCGTATATATATCGAAAACCGGAGCCGAAAACTATGTTTTTGACATTGTTGAACCCGATCCGCAAATTTATTGATAAATATCTTAAAAACCGGCAAAACATGCATTTAAAACGGCGAACTTAAAAGTTTGCGAACGGGTTGAAAACCCGTAAAATAGCGTCATAGCTAAACCTTGAATATGAAATAAAATTTACCCTAACGGTTCAACCTCCTTATCGAAAATTTTCCCTAACGTGGAAAAAGACAACAATTTTTTACTCGGGTAAATCCCCTAAACAAATTGTTTGCTGTTGAGTGTTGACAAATCTAGTTGATGATGCCTTGGACTTATATTTCTTCAGCATAACTTGGGGTTCCTGTTGTTTGTGAGTATTCCAACCAAGTGTTAGTACAAATAGCACCAAATAAACAAACATGCCTTTCATGACATTTGTCCTTTATTGTTAAACAGGACTTTGAAACTAGGGATGGGGTGGCTGACAAGGTGACCCCAGGGTGTTTCGTCACTCCACCACTCGACGTGCGCAAATAAGCGTAACGAAGGACATAAATTAGTTTCATATCATTTCCTAAAAAAATGTTTCTATTTGCATTAAGGCTTGTAAAGTCTCAAAAATAGTTAGTATTTCCGTTTTAGTTTTATTACCAAAAAGAACGATCATGGGGAAAGCACAAAATCATACAATAAGCAGTAAAATGATGTCGGCTTGTTGCACAACAAACTTACTCCAAGCAATCCATATGATCTCTTCTAAAAAACAAAAAAAAATGTTGCCCTGCAGTAATATTTTANTATTTTTTAAAAATGCCAATTTTCTTTACATTTTGCCAATGTTTATTTTTTAAAGGTTGGTCACAAAGTAGTTCCGATGGTGTTGACTGGATTTTTGCACGTGGACCAACCCCATCAAGGCTAACTGGTCCCACAGCAGACCACACAACTGGAACTGATGGTTTGTGTAGTAATAAAAAGTTTCACTATATATTATTTCTTACCTATGTTTACATTATAAATGTAGAAGGAAAATATGCATATCTTGAAGCCAGCCAGCAGCAACGTGGTACAACAGCTGTTTTATTGTCTCCTACTTTAAAACTAAATGGTATGTTGATTCATTTTTTATAAAAGGGGTTCTTGTCGGCAGTTTAACCAAAAGTCACACTGGCCTGTTTTACAGAACAACCAGCATATTGTCTTGACATGTGGTACCACAGCTCTGGTGACGGCAAAGGATTAATAAATATTCTTCAAATTTTTCAAAATGGTGAAGGTTCATTTTTAGAAGTTCTTGATAAAGTAGACCCTGGGTGGCAAAATGCCAGAATTCCTCTTCCGACCAGTGAATTGCCTCTTAAGGTTTGTGTGCTAAAACTCTTTGGAAAGCGTTTGAATAGTTGCTAGTTATCAAACTTTAAAGTTTACAATTTTTCACATTAAAGATTGGAATTGAAGCCATACGAGGAAGGAATTATAAGTCAGATGTTGCCATTGATGACATACGTCTATTATCAGAGAACTGTGAGAACACAAATGAAACCGATTATGAATATGTGCAAGGTTTGGCAGCAACCAATTAGTAAAATTTTGGGTTAGTATTATACAAATAAGAATCGTTGTTATTTTTAACAGACTGTAGTTTTTTTTGCAATGATGGAAGCTGCATACCACAAAGCCAAGTCTGTGATGAATTGGCTGATTGCTCTGAAGGAGAGGATGAAGCTGATTGCCAAGGTAAGTAAAATTAAACTTAAACCCGATCAACCTTTTGTGTTGACTTCACAATTATTCTGATGAAGGTTAACACTATAGTTTAACAAAATATTGTTTTGGTAAAATAGCGTTAATTCTACATATTTTTGCCATTATTAAGTTGACCGACAATGTAATAACAATATGTAACTGTATGGTTCTAACCTAACATTGTTTCACATTAGCAACTGGAACTTCAACCACAACAGTAGCTTCTTCCACTACTAGCCAGATCTCAACGACTGTATCACAAAACTGTACAGCCAACCTTGTATACATGTCATGTGCTTCGGCATGTGTTCATACATGCGCTGATGGTGAAATTCCCCCATTGTGCACATTCAGTTGTGCACCTGGATGTTCCTGTCCCATTGACTTTCCAATTCTCCACGAGGGACGGTCAGTGCCAATGTTTTTGACACTTTGTATTACTTTGCTTAATGTAAATTTCAGAAAAAGTGATTAAAGTCATGCAGAATTTTTGACAACTTTCCTTTTACATTGCTTCAGATGTATAACTTATCAGGACTGTCCTGCAACTGCTGCACCACCGTTGTCCACAACAATTTCATCTACATCAACGCAGTCAACCCAAACATCAACAGGTACGATAAAAATAGGTCTAAAATACATTACAATTCTGCACAAGCAACATATATTCAATATCCTGCAGAACCCCCGCCAACAACCCCACCTGCCCCTCAGTGCCCAGCGAATCTTGTTTTCAATCCCTGTGCTAGTGAATGCAACCGTACTTGCCGTGATGGTGACTTGCCCCCAACTTGCACAAGACAATGTGTACCCCGCTGTGCCTGCCCACAAGATGTTCCTATTTATCATAATGAAAGGTTGTACACTAATGTTTTACCACTGTAACAATCTTGCACTCCCTGATTTGTAACACTTTTCCTTTAGGTGTGTTGCTCTAGTGGACTGTCCTGCCCTGGAAGCAGTGACTGGTGTTGCAGCTGTCGGATTGACGGAAAACAGTGCAAATGTAACATTCCCGCTGGTTAACACACCAAAATCATTTCGCATCACCATCAGTCAAGCTTCCAACCCTTCAGTTAAAAGCGAAATAAACTATCCCAACAATAACCCAAATAAATCTGGAAATATCATAGTAAAACTTAGCAATCTCATTCCAGGTAATTTAACAGTCTTATTCCAATTATGGCTTTGACTCTCAAAAAATTTATTTGATTTAGCTTTTCATTAAAACATGATGCAAATTTTTTCGTTCAAAAGATTAAATTTACGACTTGTATAATTATAAATAGACGTACCAGGGAAATTGTATGTATGGAATACATTGTATTACAACATTTTTACAATTGCTGTCGTCATCATCAGTGCATAGTGATGGAAAGCTTAAAACTGACAATCCACACACGGTTTTAAGCTTCCCATCATTATGCCCTGATAATGGCAACAGCAATTTTAAAAATGTATACAATGTATTCATTTTCACTAAATACAGGTTCTCTGGTAGTTATGTTTTATTTAGGCTACTTGCTAAGTTCATGTCTTGTGTGCTTAAATTGACAAGCATATTGATAAAACATACACAACACTTCATGACAGAAAACGAAAGTGTATTTATCTTTCCACATTTTGCAGCAACACAATACTCAGTGCAAATCTTCAGTATTAGGGGAACTCAAGAGGTGCCTTCAGAAGTGTTACTGTTTTCCACTTTGCCTTTGCCAACAGAACCACCTTCTACCACTACAGTGCGGACTACTGCTGGTACGAAACAATGGTTTTATTACTTATAACTACTAAAAAGTCAGGATGCAACAATTATAGTATTTACCTTTGCATAAGTAGCTACAACTGCAACCACTTCACAAACGTCGACCACCAAACCTGTAACCACACAAAGTACTCTGCCAACAATCACGCAAGGTATGAGCTTCATAGGATTACTCTATGTACAGCAGTTTTTGTGATTTTGGGTTATTAATAGAAGTAATAACAGCTTAAAACGAAAACATTATAACTATGCTTAAAAATACTTTAGAACCATGTGGCCCAGATAATTTCACTTGTGATGATGGTGAATGTATTGCACTTATCTATAAATGTGATACATTTCCTGATTGTGCGGATGCATCTGATGAATCTGATAAGAATTGCCCAAGTCCAGGTTTGTTATAAATCATTTGTAGTTGTCTTTTCTGCACCATTGTTATCAAAATTTTATTATTATTAGCATGTGTGCTGGGACAGTTTGCTTGCCGTGAAAAGTGCATTCCATTAGCTGGTCGCTGTAATGGGACGATAGAGTGTCTGGATGCATCTGATGAATTCAACTGCCCAACTACTGGTAAAGTGTTTTCGAGAATTTGTTATATTGGCAAAACAACTTTTGCAACAGCAAATATCTGCAGCCACAACAACAACATCTTTACCAACTAAACCAGCAACAGCTACACAAACATCTACAGCAACAGAAGCCACAACAAGATCAACTGCTGCTACTTCTGCTACAACAACATTAACTGTAACCACAGCAACAACAGCTAGAACTACATTGCAAGCAACGACAACAGAATCCACTACTGAGATAACACCCACATTAGGTAGGATAAACCTATTTGTCGTAAAAACACATTAGAGTTACATGCCATTTTTTTATTTAGGTGCAACCGGTCAACCCAAGTGCTTGGAGGATATGCAAAATGCTTTGGCACTTATTTCTACAGACCCAAGTGTTTTAAGCAGGCTTCCACAGTGCAGTAATGATGGCCTGTACAGACCACAGCAATGCAAAACAGAATCAAATATGTGTGTTTGTGTAGTAGAAGAAACTGGTCAAGAAATACCAGGGACTGCATTTTTGCAGGGCAGTGCAGCACCAATTGACTGCGCCAGTGAGTAGACACCATTCTTTGATTACAAATATTTATTCTCAGGTTTACCAGCATGTGACATTTTTGCAGGTCTTACCCAATGCCAAATTCAATTCAAAAACACTGCCGTCTTTATTCACACAAATCCCACCATTGTTGATGGCCCAACATATCCTAACTGCACAAAAGCAGGATTATTTTCACCCACCCAATGTAACGGGCTAACTGGGGCATGTTGGTGTGTCATTCCAGAAACTGGTGCAACGATACCCCAAACTGAACAGCGCAATGGCAAATTGTTGGATTGCTCAAGTGAGTGCCCTGCCTGCATCATGAATATAACTTGTAAGTATAATACTTGACTGAGGTCACCATAAAATCTTTTACATGTAGGTCTGACAAAGTGCCAACAAACATATCTTGAAACTGGCCAACAGATTGCTTTAAATCCTGGGGCAGCAAATGCTCCCACATTTCCCAGTTGCTCACAAAATGGTTTGTTCACAAGAAAACAGTGTAATGGATTTACCAACTTTTGTCAGTGTGTTGTGGAAGAAACTGGTGAAATAATTCCGGGCACTGAAAAACAAGATAGCAATTTGAATTGTTCAGGTAAGAAGTGTTTTTTGTACTCACAATACAAGTTTCCCAAAAAACATCTTCCATTTTTGTAAATCCTAGATAAAAGTGTGAAAAAACCTAAAAAACCAAGCAATCTAAAAACTTCAAGTGCTGGATCTATTTTTATGGTATTTCCTTGTTTTGCAGTTTTGACTAACTGCCAAATTGAATGGCATCGCATGGCACAAATTATTTCCACAATTCCTGTGCAGCATGATATTGAGTTGCCAAACTGCACTACGGAAGGCAACTATTTTCCTAAGCAGTGTACCAAACAAATGGACTGTTGGTGTGTCGATCCAGTAACGGGCAGAACTGTAAGAGGTTCTGGAAGTCTGCCAGGTCAAGGAGCATTATTGGACTGTTCAGGTATGTTTGTTTACTGATAGTGTTTTTTCAATTCCACAATACAACAAATAACAATCTTAACCATGTCAAATGACCAGCTATTTACAAAGACAACTTATACTAGTTCATGACTTAGACCCACCAATGTTTGACTTATATTTTGCTGTTAACATAGTTTTTTTTCCACAGGCACCACCACAACAGCAACAACTTCAACCTTACAACATACAACAACCCAGAAAGCAACCACCAACACCCCTGTTGTTTCAACAGTACCACTAACTACACCAACTGTCAGCACATCAGATACTTCAAGCACACCTGCAACAGATGCACCTCATAAGGGTAGGGTTTTTGTATACTGTCAATAAAACATAACATGATTCATCTATTTGGGGTACTTGTTTCAGGATAACCTTAACCAGTAGTTTGTTCTATAAATGTACCTGTAGTGCTAACATAAAGGACCGATTATGGTGATTGGGTATTGATATTGGGTGCAGTGCACAATTAATAAATTGACTTGCAATGGAGGTTGTTGTGTATAACACATGTAACAGATATTATGATGTTGTGTTGCAAAACATGCAAAGAATGGAGTGTTTTGGTAGATTTATTCTTCAAATATATATACCTCCCTTGACAGAGAAATGTTGACACTAATTATAAAATAATCAACTTATGTGTGGGCGTAGGATTTTCACATGTTTTAATTTCAGAATTGTGTGGATCAGATATGTTTACTTGTGATGATGGTTCATGTGTTTTACTTTCCTATAAATGTGACCAATATCCTGATTGTCTTGATGGGTCTGATGAATCAAAAGAAAATTGTAAAGAAGGTTTGTCAGCGTTTAATGTTCTTTGACAAAGTTACCGTACAAAAGAGGCCAAACTCTATTAATATTTTTTTAATTGATCATTCAGTCTGTCAATTGGGGCAGTTTGCATGTCCTGAAAAATGTATCCCATTGAGCAGCCGCTGCAACGGTACAGCGGAATGTATGGATGCTTCTGATGAGTTTAACTGTCCACCCCCTTGTAAGTATTTTTTTAAAATGAATTGCAAATAGTATGGAACAATATAGCACCGCTGATTTAGATGCAGATCTATATTTAATATCATTATAAAAGTCAAACCTATTTTTAGTGCCGGTGATAACTCCCACTGCCACAATAAATACTACAACAGCAACAGAAACCACTGCCAGCACAGAAGTGCCAATAACCACCTCAGCTCAACTAACTTCTACCACAACACCAGTGTTCACAATGGAAACAAGCACTGAACAGGCAGCTGTTGCAGGTAATGATTATAAATGTCAGATTGGCCAAACGTGTTTGCTTTTTTATCCACTAATAGTGCCTTGCAAAAACAGATTGATTTAATTAGTCTAGAAACCAAATAAACCTATTTTAAATTTTTATTGTTACTCTGATTTTGAACAATAAGTTTTTAGCTATTAAGAGATTGGAAGGTGTTTTTTTTTCAATCAGTTGGTGGTAAGACAGTTATTGTTCATAGGCTACATTTTGCCCATATGCTATAGATTGCATATCTCTGATTTATACTATTTGAATAATATGTCACAGAACTATCTCTTTAGTACATTTTTAAAATGATTCATACTAAAATTAGTTTCATCTGTTGTTGTTTGGCTTTAGCATTTATTGGATGCAGCGAAAAGGTTCAAAATACTGCGATCATGGCTGCTACAGATCCAACTGTAATGGACAAAATTCCTTCATGTGATAGCAATGGGTTGTACATGTCCCAACAATGCAACGCTCAGACAAATGTGTGCTGGTGTGTAGTCAAGGAAACTGGTACTATCATTCCAGGAACAGAGTTTTCACAAGACACTGGACCACAACTGGATTGCTCGAGTGCGTTGTATGTTTCCCTGCTTTTTGTATTCTACAACTTAACAATTTTTTGTTTTCAAGATTTATCTCAATGTCAAAAGCAGTTTGAGAATACAGTTAAATTCCTCTTCAACAACCCAGACATTGCTGATGGTCCTAGCTATCCGAATTGCACATCAAGCGGTCTTTTTGTACCAAAACAGTGTAATGGAATGACGGGTGTGTGCTGGTGTGTCATTCCGGAGACTGGCGATACAATTCCAAAAACTGAATCCACTGATCGACAAGCCCTTAACTGTTCAAGTACGTGAAAATTTACCAATTCTGTAAACCTAAGTTGCAAGTTTCGTCAATGAACCTCTATTCACAAGTTTAGGTCATTGTATTTTCTAATTACAATGCAGTGCCATGTTTATTTGTTTTTGGACAAATGTTGTCAAAACCTGAATAAATAAAGCTAATGGCATTATCGAATTCTGTAACTTAAAGCAGGCCATATTCAGTAGTTAGAAGCAATCAATTTAAAGAATGTATCTATTTTATTTGTGTGGTAAGGAGTATTTTTTACCAATGCACTTAATTTTTGTAATAGAACCCTTTGTGGTTACAGGACTAACCAAATGCCAAGGGGAGTACATGCAAACTGGGCAGTTCATTGCTGCCAACCCCACCATACAGGATGGGCCAACATTTCCAAACTGTTCAGCAGAGGGGAACTTTGCACCCAAACAATGCAATGGGTTTACAAACGTATGCTGGTGTGTTCTGCAGCACAGTGGTGATGTTATTCCTGGAACAACCAAACAGGATGGATTCAACCTTAACTGCTCAGGTAAATTTTCCTATTGTGATAAAAAATAGGTGAGACCTTTGTTGACTGCTGTAAATATTTGCAGCACTTTTAATTGGTGTCATCCTGGTTCAGAACCTAGTAAAACAGTCTTTGGCTACAGATTGCTAAATNTAAATTTTCCTATTGTGATAAAAAATAGGTGAGACCTTTGTTGACTGCTGTAAATATTTGCAGCACTTTTAATTGGTGTCATCCTGGTTCAGAACCTAGTAAAATAGTCTTTGGCTACAGATTGCTAAATCCTGCAACTTATAACTCAATTTTCTGACATTTTATATGCAGCTAGCTACTTTAAGGCCTATAAATAACAAAACAGCAAATTTATTTTAGAGCTGACCGCATGCCAACAGTCATATGAAGACATTGGAATATTTCTCAGTGAAAATCAAGACTTAATGGATGGTCCAAGTTATCCTGACTGCAATGCTGATGGCCATTTCCTACCAAAACAATGTGATGGATTTACTGGTGTGTGTCGGTGTGTGGTGCCGGAAACTGGTGAAACCCTACCAGGCACATTGCTAGATGGAGAAAGTGGTTTCAACTTAAACTGCACAAGTAAGTTGCCATGTACCAAATACCATCTTTGCAAATAAATATTTTGCAAGTAAAAGTTCAATATTGGTTATTTCAAAACTGTTTTAAATAGGGTACATATTCCTGAATTGGGTCTCATTAAACATGCTGTCCCTTAAGGTTTGGTAGTAATGTCTGTATTTCATTTTATTCTGTTCATTTTTCACACTTTTAAATGAGTTTAAAAAAGGTTGTTGTCGATGCAAAGTATTAACTACCAAATATCATGTTTTCATTCTTCAGCACTCACCAAATGTCAGAGTTTGTTCCTGAATACAAGCCAGTTCATCTACAACAACCCAGGTTTAATGGATGGACCTGATTTGCCTGATTGCACTGAGGATGGCTTTTTTGCTCCACGTCAGTGCATTGGCTTTAATAATGTCTGCTGGTGTGTACTTCCCACAAGTGGGGACATTATTCCAGGCACACAAACCCAGCCAGGACTTGGATTTGGTCTCAATTGCTCAGGTATGTGCAACTAAGGTTGTTGTGTTTGAAACCGTTATTTGGATATGGTTTGTAGGAAATAGGATTGATTGCCCAAATATAAGGATTACGTTTGGTAAAATCAGTTTTAGGTGTTTTTTTAAGGGAACGTTTAATGTCCACTTTATTGCTTGTTGCATGCACAGCTCATCACAATTGTATTATGTTTTATGCAATAGCATATAAAAGGAATTACAAAATGCCACCATTATTGATTACTCCAAACTCGCTTTAAACGTACGAAGTTGTGTATGTGTTAAAATCGTGCATGATATTGCCTGTTCACAGTTTTTAATCCAATGTTGCATGTGCATTGTTTCGCAATATAAACCGGCTTTTGCAACAACAGCGCTAACCAAATGCCAGCAGCTGTACGTGAATGTTGGCAAGTTCGTATTTGAGAATCCTGAACTTGCCAAGGGCGCTGTATTTCCTGCATGCGCTGAAGACGGCATGTTTGTTCCGCTTCAGTGCACAACCAGTGGCGAGTGCCGGTGCGTCTTTCCCGAGTCGGGAGACGAAATATCGGGCTCCTTAACGGCACCTGGTGCCCAGTTGGACTGCTCAGGTAACAGAATTTGATCAAGTCGCTGTTTGATGCGACACTCGTTCGATTTACCAAACATCTGATTGCTTCAAACTATATTTTGATGCTTTCATTAACATCTATCACCATTGCTGATCGAAATACTAACAGAATGACGCAAAAAATGCCAAGTTGTCGGCATTTCATTAAACGTGCGCGAAATGAATTTTGGCATAATACTCCCACATTGGTGTTTATTTACAGCATAACACCGTTGGTAACTTTCATAGCAGACGGGGCCGTTAATATCGCCCCAATGCTCTCAGGACGCCTCGTCGGCGTGCTTTTGTTTACAGTAAAAATTTCAAATTCTAATCTTAAACCTAATCTCATATCCGACGTTTTTGGTCATTGACAGAGTTCCTTAACCTAGAGCCGCCGGTGACGTGCGGCGGAATCTTTCGCATGGAATCCGGCTCATTTACTTCACCCAACTACCCGAACCCGTACGCAATCATCGATGCATGCGAATACTCGCTCATGCGTAACGACACGAAGCAGTATATTGAGCTGACCATCGAAGATATGGAGTAAGTATTCTGTGTTGATTTGGAATCCTATGAGATTGTGGGACACTCCTTTACACCACATCACTTGAGAATATCCTTATCCAGACTTGTCGGTTTTATTTAGCCGTATACGTAGTGCTGTAAGTGGATACACATCTACGCACAACCAAAGAGCGGTTACCGCCTCAAGGCTTCAAGCACTCAGACACTCCCGTGCCTCTGATAATGGGTTTATAAACGCAATCACTTTGTCGCCAGCGAGCTCATGCTGTTGATTGATTGTCACAGCTCTGTGTTTGCCGCGTTGTTAAACTCTGCCGGACACGTTTTACGGTAGTACTTAACCACGTCCACTGGAGTGTGACTTAACAACGCTACCAAGTCCGAGACATTTACAACACGACTTGTAATTGGAAAAGAGCCTCATCGTAATGCCGATATCTCACGCGATTAAACTCCGGTCAATAGTGTCAACTGTAAAAACCCAATGTGTAATCCGCTCGCTTAAAATACCGGCAGTGTCAGACCGGTTTAACGTAGTCTTACTCAAGACAAATAATGGATTTTGCTAATGGTATTTGTACAAATCATCATTTCATAATTTCTTTGACAAATAGGTTAGGAAAACTCGGACCCCGTGGATTCTGTATTGAAGATCGACTGGAAATCAGTAGTAGTGGGCAGTCGTACAGCTTGTGTCAATCGTCACCGCCGTCCACGCCTCTACAACACAGCTCTGACGTCACAGTGCAACTCATACCTGGCCCACAGCCAAATGTCTACCGAGGGTTTTCCATCAGCTATAAAATCAAGTGTACGTGTGTTGGGTTTCGTTTGTACACCCCCCGTGGTGACTAATCGATTGACTTTACGCCAACTACATTTGTTTACGCACCTATCCGTGTTTCCCAATTGGTTTACATACAAAACAACATCAACTTGGCTTCCTTAACACCAAAAAATAACTGGATGCACCATTCTTTTAGATTGTGACGTACCTGACCAACGATTTCAATCGACATCGATGTGTGATTCGACATGCAATGACTTGGTGCCAGTGTGTCCGTTTATCTTAGTTCAGAGATGCGCTTGTCCGCCAGAGCGAAGTGTTTTAAACGAAGGACGGTAAGCATATTTGTTCACGTTTGTTGTGCTTATTTTACGAATGACGGAGATGTTTTTGTGTTGAATCCTTCTATTTGTACCGAAAAGGTAGCTTTTCGTGACATTCTGCGTTGCTCTACGGTTACGCAAATCCATACCTTTTAGGGTGAGGCGCGATCCTAACCGCAATACGTGTATACGTGGGCTCGTGTTTGAACTTATGAGTTATACATATTTAGAGGCTTATTATCATCCGTTGCGTCATGGATTCGAGCGCTTAAACCAAATTTGGTGTTAGCCCTTTTGACGTTTTTAGTTGTCCTGTTAAACTACGTCCCACACATGGTACGACTGATTAAAAAAAACTTAACATGAGTTACACTATTTTTTGTGGTTTAGGTGTATTACGGCGGATGAGTGTCCTCGTCTGAATACTACATTACCACAGGTACGTCAGAGGGTAAAAATTTTGCCAACTTAAATTAAAGCCCAACTGCATTACATTTTGGGGCCAATTAGCGCAAACTGTTCCCAGTTGGTAAAAATCGTGCTGTTTAGGTCGATACGTCAGCTACGACACCAGAGGCAACAACGGGACAAGAAACATCTTCACATGTACAGCCAGATGTAACCACGCAAACAGATACAACAACCCAACCACATGTAACTACGCAGCCAGACACAACCACCCCACCAGTTACAACCACACAGCCAGATGTAACCATGCAACCAGAAGCAACAACCCAAACCACGCACCCAGACACAACCACCCAACCAGTTGCAAATACACAACCAGACGCAACCACGCAACCAGAAAAAAACACCCAGACTGATGCAACCACTCGGTCAGATGCGGTCGCCCAAACAGATGCAGCGGCTCTGCAAAA
>QXVZ01026085.1:0-37600 GCA_008931825.1 Phallusia fumigata
GGTGGGTAGGGGGTGCCCCGGTGGCCAGGGCCCCTGGGTGCCCTAGTGGCTAGGGGTGCCCGAGTGGGTAGGGGGTGCCTGGGTGGGTAGGGTGCCCGGGTGGGTAGGGGTTGCCCCGGTGGTCAGGGGTGCCTGGGTCCCTGGGTGGGTAGGGGCTGCCCTGGAGGCCAGGGGTGCCTGGTTGGGTAGGGGGTGCCCGGGTGGCCAAGGTCCCTGGGTGGGTAGGGGTGCCTGGGTGGGTAGGGGGTGTCTGGGTGGGTAGTGGTGCCTGGGTTGGTGCCCTGGTGGCTAGGGTCCCTGGGTGGGTCGGGGGTGCCTGGGTGGGTAGGGGTGCCCTGGTGGCCATGGTCCCTGGGTGGGTAGGGGGTGCTCTAGTGGCCAAGGGTGCCCGGGTGGGTAGGGGTGCATGGGTGGGTAGGGGGTGCATGGGTGGGTAGGGGGTGCCCTGGAGGCCAGGGGTGCCTGGTTGGGTAGGTGGCTAGGGTCCCCAGGTGGGTAGGGGGTGCCCCGGCGGCCAGGGTCCCTGGGTGGGTAGGGTGACAGGGTGGGTAGGGGTACGCTGGTAGCTAGGGTGCTTGGTTGGGTACAGGTTGTCTGGGTTGCTAGGGGGTGCCCAGGTGACTAGACGAGTAGGGGTGCTGGGATCACCAGAGCAGTTGGTAGGGTGGGGTAGCTAGTTGGGATCACCAAGGTGGGGGCAGAAAACTGGTAATCACAGCACCCCCACCTGTCCCAGTAATAACCCTCATGACCTGGTATCCCTTTACGTTCTTGCTTTGGTGACCCATGTACCCCAACCTGTTCTGATGATGCATGCAACCCCAACAGATAATAAATGGAACTGTTAACAACACCAGCCAAGCCTGACTGGCCTAAACCACAATCACAAAATGTGAAATAATTCAGTTTAACACCAGTTAGAACCAGTTTGGACCATTTGTCGAACCTCCCAACCTGCATTTTCTTATCCCCACTTACACCAACTGACCATTTCAGCAAAGAACGCTAATAAAAAACAATTACAAATGTACCTGTGCTAAGCGAAGCATCTTTCTATTTCAGATTTCCATTTTCTTTCCTATCATTCCGAGATATCCTTGGGGTGAGCAGTGGCTTTAGGTTGACCAAATTTTGAGAACCTAAATTGTTGTTTGTTGCTTATGGTTGAATGTTCACTGTGTTACACTTTCAGTTTAAGTGGCGTATTAGTTAATGTTTTTGGAGAGTTGAAATTTGGCCAATTTGAAGTAACTTTGAAGTAATCTATTTCTAATACAAATCATAAAATGTTCCACATAAATAAAAGTTACCCAAGCTTCACAATGCACAATTTTGTAGATTAATTGTATAAAGCCATGAATATATTTAGGGGGCCAGTGAAGTAAGAACTTTGTTTAGTAATTTGCGCATTTATTGGGAGAGCTGGGTAACCATTCGGGCACATTAGCTTTGTTACTTGTTCCTGCAACTAAAATTTATACCATTGTATATGCCTTGGCATTAGAGTTGTTTTGTCAACAAGGAAAATTCTTACAAACCTAATGCAGAAACCTCTATGGGTCAAAAGAATGAAGGATCAATTTTTTCGAAGCAAATTCTAATATACAATGGGTTTCGATTAGGTTAATATGAATCCGAAGGGAACAAACAATGTTTTTATTTTGTTTTTTTTCTGTTTAACACCAGTTTGTTTCCACCTTATAGTCAAGCAAGAGTTGTTCAATTTCTTTAAAATTTTCACACATGATAGATGGGTATCTAAAGTTGCGCGTGGATAACTTTTTACCCCAGTTCACACACAGCAATATTTACCAAAGTAAGTCACCTAGAAGTTTCCTATTTTATGATTGTTACAATATTAAGTATTTGAAAATATTTTGTAACTTTAATTTGGATTCACCCATTTTTTTCACCTTTTTAACTTCAAATGTTGAGTTTTCCGAGGTGTTGAGTAAGAAAGAGTTTCTGATAGATGGATGCCTGAAGTTATGCACAATGGGATGTTCTACACACTATGTAAATTTAACAAATTTAGACACCATTTCATATTTTGATCCATTTTAGGGAGCTAATGGGGTAACGGGCTGGGGCAATACGGTAAAACAAATCATAGTGAAACAAACTATAGTGTATTAGGATTTCATCCAAGTTAGACAATGTTGAAACTCGACTCTGGAGGGGGCTCATGGCAACCCAGCTCCGACAACTCCAACTACCATGTATGGGTGGGAACACATATTGTTTGCATATGTAGAAAGTTTAGGGTTTTTTCTATCCCACAATGTAACAAATCTGACAGAATTGATAGTATAATGAACAATAACCCAACCTACAAACTTAAAAGGGTATTAAGTTAACTACCAGTAGTATAGGGTAGAACACAGCAACAAATTCACCACAATGACATGTTACACAAACTATTCAAGTTTCACCCTGCATTTCCGACAATTTAGGGGGCTAGTGGGGTAACCACTGGGGCTATAATGTAAAACACAGATATGACTGTTCCACAGGGAAATGCTCTACAATGTCTAATTTCTATCCAATTTAAGCATTGTTTAACAATTTGACCAATTTTAGGGGGTTAGTGGGGAAACTGCTGGGGCTATGGGGTAAAACACATAAATTAATGTACCACAATGACATGGTATACAAACTGTCTAAATTTTATCCAGCTGGGAAAATGTTTAACAATTTGACCCATTTTAGGGGGCTAGTGGGGTAAAACACATCAAACATTGCACCACAATGACATGTTATACAAACTGTCCTAATTGCATCCAATTCGGAGATTGTTTAACAATTTGGTCCAATTTAGGGGGCTAGCCAGCATAACCATTGGGGCTATGGAGTCAATTGAAACAGAGGACACACCGCTTTGACCATATCTACCACCTGTAAAAGTTTCATCTAAATCCGCAAAACAGTTAATGCTAAAACTCATAGTCATAGTGCAGGGAAATATTTCACCCTTTTGGGGGCTAGCAGGGTAACCTTTGGGTCTATGGAATAAAAAATGGACAACACACACCGCCATGACCTTATCTACCAGCTGTAAAGGTTTCATCCAAATCCATTCAACATTTCATGCCAAAAGTGTGTGGACAAGCTCAAACAAAAGAAAAAACAACATGTGTCTCTTTCCGGAAGGGGACTCATAAAAACTGAGTATTTGGCATTAAAAATTGGTGAATCAAAACTATGGAAGGGGACCCATAATAAACTTGCTGTGAAACACTGTATTCTACAACATGATGAAGTAAACATAATACGGTTACTGCTCAGTAATTACTGTGTCAGTTACAGCAAAACACCCAAACATTTAAAACAAACTGCCATTTACATGTAAAATAGCAATTGATGATAACATCTGCATTGCTTGGCTTGTGACTTTGTCAATCACTCCCATTGCATTGTTTTGGGCAGGACAGGCAGCATTAAAACTATTTGGGGCAATAAAGTTGATGACTTGGTCAACCAAGTTAAATTTTCAACAAATAAGAAGCACCATATAGCCTTTTAAATTTCAATACATTACCAGCTATCAAAACATGAAGTTTCTAGGTAACCTATTTAAAATATTACTGTATCTACTTTTATGATAAGGGAGCATGTGGATTACCAGATTGGTCAATGTGTTCTCTTTGGAAAGTGGACCTAAAATAATTGCCACTCTCCAAAAGTTAAAAAGGAACAATCCTTACAGCAATGCAAAAACAAAAGTTTGTTGTTTAAAAACTCACCATCACAGAGACATTGTCCCACAACTCCATCACTGGTCAGTTCGTGCTGATCTGCTTGGATTTGACCTATTTTGGTCAGCGTTCACTTCCGAGCCATCAGATCTGATAAAATGCAAAAATGAACATTTACAAAGCTCCCACATACAAACCAACAAATTGTGTGGCAAAAAACCTTTAGTGATGCGGTACCAATGTAATATCAAATTTTTAGCTGTGTGGTAGAGATAGACCGATATGGTTTTTTCAAGGCCAATACCGATTATCACTAGTCAAAAAGGCCGATAACCGATATTTTTAATTTTGTGTTGGGGCGGGCTAAGCACATGTAACATGGTATCGTAAGTAAGACACATTAATGTCTGCGTCAGGTTGTAACGCACTTGGCGGTGACACAGACAGCATAAAATAAGTTTACTAGAGGACCCCAGTCTTTTAACGTGACAAGTTTGTAAAAACTTTTTAAACTGCAATGTCACAAGCGAAAATACAGACGAGAACGATTTTTATGAGTTAAACATTAAAGCCACTATGACACAAAAGACTAGAGCAAGTTGAAAGATTGACTGCTGCAAGTTGTCATGTATCACACATATAGCAATCATCAAAACTTCTGGCACACGTTTGAAAAGAGTATTTATAGTGCTGTCCAAGTTGGGGTAAATGAACCGAGGCTTTTTTTTGCCGCATCATACTTTCTCTAACAATCCATCAGGCATAGGATTTCAAAAATACAAAACACGTAAAATACGCATGCGTAAAATACACAAAAAATACGTTGACGAAAAAATACATGTATTTTTTGTATTAAATCAAAACTTAATAGAAAGGTCGCATTATGCTGATAAGGACTTTTAATGCACAGTCCTACACAATCCAACCTTCCCAAATGCAAACTTTAGAACCCTGTTTATTTTTTTCTATTGGCGTATAGCTATTATTTATAATACCGTAGTTGCAATGGTCTTCCAGAACAATGATCCAATGTTGACATAAATCGCCTGTGACAATACAATATATAATNCCCCAGTCTTTTAACGTGACAAGTTTGTAAAGACTTTTTAAACTGCAATGTCACAAGTGAAAATACAGACGAGAACGATTTTTATGAGTTAAACATTAAAGCCACTATGACACAAAAGATTAGAGCAAGTTGAAAGATTGACTGCTGCAAGTTGTCATGTATCACACATATAGCAATCACCAAAACTTCTGGCACACGTTTGAAAAGAGTATTTATAGTGCTGTCCTAGTTGGGGTAAATGAACCGAGGCTTTTTTGCCGCATCATACTTTCGCTAACAATCTATCAGGCATAGGGTTTCAAAAATACAATACACGTAAAATACGCATGCGTAAAATACACAAAAAATACGTTGACGAAAAAATACATGTATTTTTTGTATTAAATCAAAACTTAATAGAAAGGTCGCGTTATGCTGTGGCAACAGTGCAGCAGCATAATGGCAGTGAGCAATCACTTGCTACGCGAATTTCTTTTGTGCTTGAAGGCCGGTTCCTTAACTCATGGTTGCGACCCAAACGAGGGTCGCGAGGATGCTTCTGAGAGTCGTGGAATGGTACATAACAAGTTAAAAACGTATACAAATAAGGACTTTTAATGTACAGCCCTACACAATCCAACCTTCCCAAATGCAAACTTTAGAACCCTGTTTATTTTTTCTATTGGCGTATAGCTATTATTTATAATACCGTAGTTGCAATGGTCTTTTAGTCTTATAAAATATTATATATTGTGTTATCACAGGCGATTTATGTCAACATTGGATCATTGTTCTGGAAGGCGATGTTAAGTAATGAATGACTAATGTGAAATAAAGGTGAAATGTACCAAAATATTGACTACTTTTATTGGCATAGTCACTCTATACTCATGAGTTTAGAAAAATACGAATGTTACACCAAAAATACGAAAAATACATATATTTTACACTTGTAATTTACTCCCAACAAAAAATACTATATTTTTGAAACCCTAATCAGGCATGAACTTAAAGGTTAGTGTAGGGCAAAGTTATTAAAAATGCCATGTGGCGTTATTAGCTTGTGCGACAAGATTTTCGCCAACCGAAGTTTCATACTTTCCATTACATGCTTAAGCCAAAATACAATGTGTTGACAAACACCCAAATCGTTTACCGTCATGCTTTGCTGCAAGCAAACGTAAATGTGCAAAAACAGCACCAATGTATGCTATGTCAGAGGCTCAAAGCATGCACAGCTTTGTCACTTTTGTCGTGAAACTTTTACTGTGGTTGGGCAATGCTCAAGGCAGGACGCAGCAAAGCCAAAAAACAACTTATTTTTTATCAGCCGTTGGCTTGTAAAAGGGCCGATACCAATAATCGTCAAAACGCCTAACATCAGCGCCGATAATCAGTCTATCCCTACTATGTGGCATAAACTCTTTTAACGCTTTTTCGAGTATGTCTTAGAAATTGAATATCAATGTTTCACCCTTAGATAGAACACGTAAGCATACATGCAACAGTATGACAGCTTAGGAAAAGTTTGCTGACATTATACTGATACAGCTACCAGAGTATTTGTAAAGTATTCAAATGCATGTAACGCGTATTTGACCCCATGTCTGCAGTTCACCCATCGGTTTACCAACAGGCCTCCAAAATGAAATATTTTAAATAGAGCAATCTTTAGCAACAAAAGTCACCTGGAAGTTTTCCATTTTGATGGTTGATACAATGCAGCCATATTAAACTATATTGTGACTTTAGTTTGGATTTACCATTTATTTTACCTTTTTAACCTGAAATATTTAGTTTTTGTTTACATGCCCTTTACTTCAGACACACCAATCCAAATTAAAACATACATATGTAGGGTGCTTCTCATTGGGTATTTAAAATTTTAGCCTGATCTGTCAAGTATTTGCCCTTACAGCCACAAATACGTGTTTAAACGCTTACTGTTATGCTTGGAATGCAAAATGACGATAGGGAGTGATTTACGAGTTTATGACACAAGTGGCACAACACCCAGCAGTTGGTAGCACCCTGCAACTTCACACATAAACCGGTATTTATTCGGTACAGCCTGGCGGGCGTTTCACTGATTAAAATTAGGTGATGGTGACCTCTATATGTTAGATGTTTGGGATGTGGAAGACTGTACGGCACAGCAAATTATTTATTCGTTTCTACTTTTAGTCCTGCCATTTTGCTTACATCATGTCAATAGTTTGACCTGCACCTTTGACCGAGCCGCACAAGAAACTGTGAATGACCCTTTCCAATGCAGTTTTAGCAATGCACTCTAAATTCAACAACAACATTGCACTTTTGTTACCAACCAAATATAAGCGTACATGCTACTGTACAATAGAGTTTAACTGTAAATGGGAGCAAAGTTATTGTAACATATCATCTTTTACAGCATTATTTAGCAATACATTTTGGTTTACACTACGCAGTCACGTAAAACAGAAAAGGAGGAATGGCAGGATTAAAAATAAAACAATTAAATATATTGCTGTGCCGTTCTGTCTTCTACATTGCAAACTAACAACAAAAGTATTGAGGTCATCACTGCCTAATTTTATTTACCGCAACACCCGCCTGGCCACACTGAATAAACGTCTGTTTATGTGAGACAGAGTAGCCTGCCACCAACTGCTGAGCATTGCACCGCTTGTGTTGTAAACACGTTAATCACTCCCTTGTGTCAGGTCGTTTTGCATTTGGGGCAAAACAGTCAGCATTTAAACACGTATTCGTGCCTGTAAGGTTAAATACTTGACCGATCAGGATAAAATGAACTATTGAACATGCAAACAAACAAATAAAAATACTTCCTTTGTATCAACTTTTAAAATAAGAAACGCCAGTTGACTTACATTGTTAAATATTGCTGTTTTAAAAATTTTACAGTTTGGGGTATGTGGGTGAACTGGGGTAAATGGATGTCAGGGCACAACGTCAGACACCCATCTATCGTGTGTAGAAATTGGAACAACTTTTTCTTGGCCAAAATGTGGTACCAAAATTGTGTTAGACAGAAAACTGTTTCTAATTTTTAGGGAGCCTGTGGGTTAACAGATTGGTTAATATGTTCTCTTTGGAAAAGGGGCCCATAATGTTGAAAAGGAAAAAAAGTTGAAAGGAACAATCCTTACAGCAATTCAAAAACAAAAGTTTGTTGTTTAAAAACTTACCATCACAGAGATATCATCCCACACCTCCATCACTGGTCAGTTCATGCTGATATGCTTGGATAATCTCTATTTTGGTGAGCGTTTACTTCTGGGACATCAGTTCTGATGATAGGCAAAATCAAACATAGCAATCATATTTTATGGCAAAAACATTTTAAGCTTAGTGGTACATGTATCTATTAGGTAAAAAATAACTTCCATACAACTGCAGCCATTATGCTGTTGCCAGAGCATGACATGAGCCAACCCGACCATAACCTCCAGATGACCTTTTCACAAATCCATTCACCTCGCATGTGTTTTGTGTAAACAAGTCTTCAGAAAATCCTCATGTCGGTGCAAGCAACAATCCAGGAAATTTCTGGGGTGGCAGCATAGAATTTTTCTAATGGCTGCCACCCCAGAAATTTCCAGTTGGGTGGCTGCCACCCCTGCCAGCGGAAATCGACGCCTATGCTGCTATGCAATTACAGTTTGATTGTCACAAGATAAATACCTGTCCAGCAGTCCCAAGTGAACCTTTGTGCCAAGTATGAAGAAGTGGTCTGTGATTAATCGCAGCGCTACATAGCTCATAAACCTTCCATCATGAGGTATCGTTTTTCGTTCAGGGTAAAACTGCAAGGGTGAAAACACATTTTATGCATCTGTAAGATCACTTGGGCTATCAGAAAAAATTTTACACAAACAATAAGAGGTGTCATTTTTGTGAGTACTTAAAATTGAAAATTAGTTGGCCTAAAATTTCTAACCAATATGGCCATACATTGTGAAAATCCTATCTTGAGGCATTAAGAGGGTGTAAAATTGGTGAACTGAACCAAAACTTTGCATATTTAATATGAAGTGTTACACTTACACCAATAGTATTTTTTCTAACTTTTGACACGGAAATGCTAAAACAAATGCAAAATTCGAAGTTTTACTGGAGATATGGTTTAGGCAGCATGAATATTTTGAACGGATTATCACTGTCAAAAGTGGGGCTCGTGGAAATTTTAATACAATGGAAAGGGTAGCAGAGATGCCCATCTATCATGCATAAACATTTAATGAAATTTGTACAAATCTTACTTAACCAAAAGCTGTTAACATAAAAATTTCTAGATTTGAGGTATAAAGTAAGTGAACCTAACACAAGCTTTCAAAATTTAAATGTATGAACAGTGAAGAAAACTATTACCCCATTAACTTTGGTAAATGTGACAGTTGTATAGAATTTTACCCGTAAATCAACCAATGGGTGAACTTGGGTGAAGACTGCGGCCAAAAACCTCCAAACAAACCAGTGTTAGACAGAAAAAGCAAGAGTAAAAACAAAATGTGTCTTCTTCGTGGAAGTTGAACAATACTGGGTGTAAATGAAACTGAATAATACCTAGTTTAAAACATAAGAAAAAAAATCAGCTCAATGATGAGGCCAGCGACTGTGGTATAGGTACAGTGAACCAATCATATATATCGGGCATTGCTTTCAAATTCCTGCAGTTGGTCATGGGAATGTTGTAATTTGGATAGGTTGATTGGTCAAAACTTATAATAAAGCAAATATCATGAGATACATTGTTGAATAAGCCAGTTTAAAAATTACAATAATTTCTGTTTGGAGGGGCGGGAAATGCTGTAATTTTAAAGTGTCGTTATCCTTGATCATAGATCGAGTAAATGTTAGTTGTGTAATTGTGGAAATAATAAAATTAATTAATCCATCCCTTAAACATTAATAAGGTAACTTACTCGTAATTCAGGCGATTCCTGATGATTTTCTCGGCACTCTTCGAAAAATCACAAATCCTGCGACCTTTAAGATCGCATGAGCGCGCAGTTTTTATTTTCACAGCAAATCGTTGAATATACGGCGATAGACACAACATTAACAAATTACCACATATTTTAACTTTTCTAATGCATTAACAGATTCTTGCCATTCTTCCATTTATATTACAAACTAGCACAAACTGACAATACATGTTTACAGCGAAAGTTGTAGTCTAGTTGTGAACAAAAATTTTCTGTTTTGAGTTCGCCTAACGACTTTCAGATTTATATTTTATACACGAATCTAAACGTTTTACCTTTTTCTATTGTAACCAGGAACTAAATCAAGTTTCTAGTTGAAAACAACAATTCTTTACTTTCCCTCTACCTTTCAGATTTGTGGTACAATTTTGACCCACCAATTGTGCCCTTCACTATTTTGCGCTCCATAAAGTATTTTTACGTTACGCAACTATTTTCGGCTTGGTGATTGTTTTATGCAATTGTTTCGCTACGATTTCTTTCTCCAAGCGAAATAAACTCAACTTAACTCATTGGAGGATCAAGGTCGAACGCCCTGCAGCTACACCGTAATTATAAGGCATTATGTGGCGGGGCTCACAAGAGAGTTTGACGCTTTGGTAAACCTATAGTTCTCAAACTGTGCGTCGTTTTACTTTTCCAAAGGGGTCACAAATAATTTTGTTACGTAGTTTTTGCATCAATAAATGCAAGTTTAATAACAAGAGTCTTCATTAAATTTTTAACGCTGGTGCGTCGAAAGTTTAGCCAACTTTTCAAAGGCATCGCTTCTAAAAAAGTATGAGCAAAACTAATGGGAAAGCAATGTTTTTCCTTTTTTGTTACCAGAAACCCAAAAGCTCAAAGTGAAAATAACTAATCGTTACCGCCCACCTGTCTTTCACATTTAAATCCTTCGCCTTACGTGTTTTACCCAGGAAGTTTTTACCCTGTTTATGCACTATACAAGTATAACCAAAATACGATGTGGCTAAAAACGACTTCGATTTTACCCCGAGTCGGCTGAAATGTGGGAGGCCAAACAGCTTAAACAGATGACGATCTAAGCAATAATCAAACTCCATTCGATACAACCCCCTGTTGCCCCCCTCGAAACAATCGCTTTTCCTGTTGAACCCCACACTCTCACCTAACATGGCTGGTTAGTTTTTGACTCCTCTGACTGGTTCAACCAATGTGACGGGTGTAACTGCAGTGCGTTCGACCTTGATCCACCAACTGTGTCTTTCACTTTTTTTGCGCCAATAACATTTTAACGTTGCGCAGCTATTCCCGGCCGGGTGATTGTTTTATTGCTATTGTGTCACTACGATTTTTTTGACAAACAAAACAAACTGTTTTTCTTAGTATTTTAAAGTGGATATTAATGTAGTTCTGTTAACCAACATATAAGGGTGTTTAGAGCGTTGTACCAGATAATATTTATTACTTTTTAAACCCAAAGCCACCAGCATTTGGTGAACATCCTACCCTTAAATAGCAGCGTCTTGTACAAAAAGTGTTTTCCCTGCAATAAACACGTATCTTAATGATGTTTTGCAAAAAACTTTGAAGCAGAACATATGCAGAGTTTGTATTTTTCACTCTATACCTCTTACAAAGCGAGATAAAATCATGTTGCCTGCTCAACATCAATAGAAAGATGTTTATTGACCCGTGTCCCGAGTTTATTTCAAGCTGTTTATTGACCCGTGTCCAGAATTTATTTTAACCGGGGTTTGCATCAACGCGCGAAAATTAATTTCGTTTTTATTGGAGTGGTTCCTGTTTTTGAGGCGCAAACAATGTTGTGATGACAAAATCAGGTAATTTACTTATTCCTGGTTTTCGAGCTATTGTTTTCAACTGAAGTTTTTCAAAAAGTTTTACTTGTAGCAATTTTTTGGACAGGCCTTGAATATATCAACCTATCAAATTTTTGAGCGGTAAGTAGTAGACTGTGTGCTACATAATACATCAGCAGATCAGTAAACAGTCTCCCAAGAAAAGTGTTTGTTAACTAATGGGCCATAGAGCAAGTGTGCCACTAACCCCGACAAAATGTAAAATCCCAATTATCTCCTTGCAAATATTGCAAACTTTGAGTTTAATTGCTTCAGTCTCCCTATACATATTAAAATTATTGTGACATAACATTCCTTCATGAAATGCATTTGACAATCAACATTTTGACTTCTTCATTTAAAGTGCATATTTGACTTCAAAACTAAAGAGGAAAACTCGCAATGCTGATGTGACAGTGGATCACTTGATTTTTATCAAACATTATTGGGGCCATGTCAAAAAAAGTTAAAAAAAACCTTTCCCTGGAACATGTGTAAAACCTAATGTCTTTTTTAACATCCAGATAAAAGAGTCAGAACAATGCAAAATGTTGATATGAGAGGAGCAAATGTTGGTGGCAATGCAACAGTTGGAGCTGAAACAGTGAACAATACAAATATATTTTTACCCCAAATGTCTTCAGTTACTCAGAACGAACACATACATGTTTCAGTTGTAAGTTTTGCATTTATTACTTTTGCCAGTGGTGTGTATGACTTAATAGATTGGTGTTATTGGTAAAAAAAACTTAGCACTTAAGGCACCAGCTTTGTACGGTAAATAACAAACCACAGTTTGGTTAATGTTCTGTGCCAAATGCATCTTTTTTGCTGGTAGAGTAGCAGTGGCTGAGCTGTCTTTTTTTCAAATACATTCTACTACTTGTTGGTAATTAGTGCAAAACAAGGCTGTTTAACAGTCTGAGCCCAATATTCATCCTTATAGTTTTCTACAAACACAAACTGTTAGACAACAAAACATAATTTATTCTAAAAAAGCCATAATTTGCAACTTGTACAGTTTCTCTGTATTTAAAAGGTCTAAAAGTTAGATTCACTTCTACCTGAACTTGTTTTCAGTTCAATTATTTGCATAGGTGTTATCATACTTTTTGTAATGCAGAATGTAACAAGTAAACGTCCAGCCTCTTCAGTGACATACCATGCTGCAAGGTGATTTTATCAAAATTAAACTTCAATGGATTTAAAATGTAACAAGCGTGAAAAAAGTAGCCATTTTATTGTTTAGATCTTAACAGGAGATGTATAAGACAAAAATGCTGACTGGAGTCAAACTGCTCAATAAATATAAGTCATGTAGTTCCCATGCACTTCCCAATCTTCCCAAATTAAACTCTGTTGAAGTCATGAGTAAACTTGTGCCAGAAATTTTGATATAATTAGTGTTTTTAAAACAAAAATGGGGAAAGGGAAAAGACTGTAACTGTGTTTTGTTTTTTAGTAAAAATGCTAAAGTTTCGACAAGTTCAGGTGCACCAGCGTTATCAATTCAAACAGCTTTTGACAAAAGTAAGGAAGTAGCTTACAACTGTTTCGTTGTTTGATTTTTTTAGTTTGTAATCCGGAAAATAAAAAGATTCTGCTTGGTCACAATTTAAAACAAAACCTTATATCTTATGTGCAGATGAGTCAGATTCACCAGAAGACAGTTTGCAAATTCAATCCATTCCTTCAAATGACTCAGAGGAATCTACAGGTATGTGTTATGTGGGTGGAAAATGTATTCAGTAACTGCTTGTCAGTTGCCGTTTGTATCAGGTCATAAAACATTTATTGCAATGCATTCACAACATAACAGCAACACAGCACTATTGTTTCCTTATTTAGCTCATGTTTAGAATGTTAACAGAAACATTGCTTAAATTTAATAAGTTTAGTTGTGGTTTTTTAAATTGCTGTATTTGACCCAAGAGGCCGAGTAGTTACTCTATAACGCTCGAAAATGGGCCAAATTAATAAACCACGTACAAACCTAATGAAATTGGTGTAGGTTGTAGAACATTTGCATTGATTGGTAAACCCCATATCGCAGCCAGTTGACTTACTAGGCTAAGTCTGTAAATTTGGCCAAAGTGGTGTGTCATTCTGTTTCTCTAGTTAATGTTATAAATAATTACCAATTCTTTCAATAAATAAAGCTTATTGTAGGAAATTTATTGAAATTACCTGCTACTGTTTTGTAAACCCATTCATGGCACCCAGCAATTTTTCGAATGTAGAATTATTCATTCAGAAAAATGCTAATCAGCAAATTTGCTTGTGTGAGGATCCAATGCATTCTTGCCTGTACGAACAATTATGTCATGAAAAGTCTGAGAAAGTGTGGGACACAATAATTTAGTGAACATATATCTTTAAATTGGGTTGGATAGTTTATGGAATTAAAATCTAGCTAATATTTAATATTAAAAATATGTGCGGCTCAGCATTAAAATAACTGTGCTGTTGTGTTTGTGACTCGCAGCAAAGAAAGGTCAGGCTAATGTGGCACACAATTTCCTGATAGAAGTAGTAATTTTGATAGTAGTATGGAACAACCCTACCTACCACCTGTCAATGTTTAAATGTGTTAAGATAATGTATTTTTGTTAAGATGCTGCTGGAGACTTTGGTTCTGAAATTAGAAAACGTTTGCTGCTGAACTTACACCAAAAAAGCAATCATGGAGTTGGAAATGAACCTAATGTTTGTCCAAAACTTTACACTATTCCATACTACTATGATGGAGTCAATGTTAACAATTTTCTGCCCCCAACATATCAACCATCAAGCCAACCAAGTGACGAGAATAAAAACTACGAAGAAATAAAATTTGATGACCTTCGTATTGAAGCAAATAAACATCAGTACATAGCTATTATAGGCCCCCCAGGAGCAGGAAAAACCACATGTTCACAACGACTTGCAGAGTTTGAGGCTGATGTTTGCTTCTATTTCCAGTTTAAAAGGATGAATTACCACAAAGAGATTACATTGAAATATTTTCTAATTGACACTCAACTTAATGACTGGTCTGAAGAGAAAAAAGAAAAAGCCTATCGGTGGGTCATATCAAACCAGAAAAGATGTGTGATCATCATAGATGGGTATGATCAGGCAGTCCAAAAGCTTGAAACACCGCCAAAACAGGATCATAACACTCCAATGTCAATACCACACCTTGTGGCAGGTTTATGTTGTGGTGATTTACTTCAGTTTGCCAAAAGAATAATTACATCGCGACCCTATGCCATTAACTCACTTCCACATGACATCAGACCAAAGCTCGTTATTTTCATTCAAGACTTGCACCCGAAGGATGTGAAAATATTGTTTTACTCATTCTCTGCCGATACTCCAAACAAAAAGAATAAAGTTTGGAGGGAGCTTAATGAACATTCTCCACAGCTGCTAAACCTCTGTCACAATGTTTTAATGTTAAAATTTACAGTGAAAGCTGCTTTTGGGGATCGTTCAAATAAGTTTCAAACAGTACGCACAATGACTGACATGTTCATGAAGCTGCTACAGCAATTTCGTCGCTCACATCACGCTTATCGAGTTGACAAGAAACTAATCAGTGGTGTAAGCTTGCTGGCATACCAAAAAACCAAAGAGAAGTCAGTCATGATTACAAGGGAGGACATAGAAGAAATGGGCCTAAATGAGGTTTCTGTCCAAGATCTTATTACAACCCTTGTGGGAGATACAGAGGAAAGTCTGTTTGAAGGAGATGAATTGCTATTTTTTGTTCATCAAACTTGGCAAGAGGTTCTTGCTGCATACCACTGCTGTCATATGCCACTGAAAGAGTTCCGTGACATTGTTGAGGATGTAGTTACCAACCCAAACTGGGCAATGGTTAGGAGGTTTCTATGTGGTCTTCTCCTTGGCTCTAGCAAGTTTATCACTGCAAGTAAGCAAAGTCTAATAATATTTGCAATACTTTTAAATGACAAAATAATTTTAAGAAACCCCTGGGTTGAAGGAGAAAAGAAATATACTAGCCGACAAAATGGAAGCAAGCTGTAAACAGTGTATCGAAGGTTCTGCAAACTATGTGATATTTTACCAATATGTTTTTTTACATAACAATTGTTTAAAAACAGGCAATGACCTCACACAGTTGCTGGAAATTTTTGTTGACTTGTTGGAGTGTGAGAAAGACTATGTGAAACGATATTCAAAGTTATTTCCCCCAAAAATTGATTTTCAACATCAAAACATGGGTGCCACTGCTTTCTATGCACTTTCAAGGATCTTGGAATTGACAGAAATTCAGATTCAATATTTGTGTTTAAGGAACACATATCCAAGTGTATCTTCTTTGGAGAGATTGTCTGTGTCCATGAAGCAAGTGAAACAAAGGGTATTGTTCTATCTTTTTTTTAAACATACAACATAGTTGTATATCATATGAGGCATTTAGTCCTTTTTACTTATAAAAGTTTGTTCCACCCTTTTATAAAGCTCTAACTGCTTGGCTGAGATTGTTAAATTCAGTTAGAAAGGTCTGTGACGGTTCTCAAAATTTAAAAACAGCAAAATAAATGTAAGATTTGAACTTTTACCCCCAAGTAGAATTTAAACTCACAACCAACCAGAGTGAGCACTTCATTAACACACAGGCTCTGTGATTTTTATTTAAGCAAGCTTGGAACCAATTTTTTGGGCAAAGCTCAGAACTAAATATTTCCTGGTGAATTTCATGACAAAGAATTTATGTTTTATAATCTATTTACAGATTAGTGTACTGGATCTGTCCTTTAACTTGCTGACTGATGACCACATTCCTGTGCTACAGACGATAATCCCCTGTGTTCAAAAAAAGCTGCTTTTGCGTGGGGCCTTCAAAATTCCTAGGTCTGAAAGGATGTGCGGACCAAACTATTATCAGCAAAAAAGGTTGTCTGATGTTAGGGATATGTACAATAAGGTGAGTTTTTCATCTATACCATATTGACTACACACAGGGGGCAGTTTGTTATTGGTCCCCTAACCTGAACCACAGATTGATTAAAGCCATATGTTTGTTCCAATAGTTCCACCAACACAAAATGGGTCAAACATTCTTGGTTTAGCTGTTCCTTTCAGGCATGATGCCTGCTAGTAAACCATATTTAACTTGTATACATATGTGTGGTGAGCTATAGCTTTCTGCCTGTAGAAACAATGACAAAATGAAAAACTGAATTAACTTCCTACGCCTGGGGTAACACAATCATTAACGTTTACAGCTTTTCAAATTTGCTGATAAAAACTTTATATCAGGTAGAAACCTTTCTTTAAATCTGACTGATGCATAAGTTGAAACGTAATTTTACCACAACGTATTCTGGCCTTTTGTGGAATCTGTAGTTTCTGAACAATCCATGCTATTTAGTTCACACTTCCAATCAGTTCTTGCTTAAGCATTAGAAGGCATGTTGCATCAGTGCGTGCAGTATCATTCATAGTGTGTTATCAAAGAGAACCAGAATACATCACGGAACATTAATTGTTTGAGGGTCGGTGTAAAAATGACGAAAGACGTTTCTCTGATTCAACGAAACTCCATTGTTATAATCCTAATGTGCGTTTTCGTTGCTGTACTTGCACTTTGCCGTGATATATGAAGTTGATGTTACGAGCGAAAATGTTGCGACGTTGTATGAGAGCAAGGCTTGTTCTACACATAGACGGAGATGGAAAGGGACCTGGCATGCCAACAAACCTATCCCCCCTTGTGCCCATGAGTTACTTTTTAAAATGCATTCCACATCTTGTCTTGTGGGGCTGGATCAAGTGTGCTGTCTGAAACTGCAAAAGTCTAAAAGCAGCTGGTGAAGCATTACCTACTGTATATATTTAGCTAGCACCTATTACTTCCAAGCATCGCCAATTCCAACACAGTACTCACTATTTCACTAATCCCCATATCCAGTCCCAAAAAGCATAAACCGTCAGGATTAATAGCAAGAATTACAAGTTTTGGTGTAAGCGTTGAACTGGGCGGACCTCTAGTTTTAGACCCTGTATCAATGCCTGTATTTTACTCTTAATACTAGAAAAATTATACACCAAAAGTGGTGTTTCGATCCAATGCTTTAGACAAATTAATATTTGCACACTGTTGTACTTATACACAAATGCAGCTAATGGTGAAAGTTTAATTGACATCTAATATTGTTTGCTGTTTTTTTGACAGAACCTGAAAATGGAGAACCTCACTGGAAAAGAATTTTGATTTTGCTTGAGACCTTCATTATTTGCCACCTGGTTTACTCTTCTATTCAACTCTTTTTGTGATCCTGCCACCTTGTTCCCTTCACTTAATCATCTTGCTCTTACTGCTTAAAGCGTTTTTATATGTCTTATGGTGCAGTTAAGTAAAATTTCTAAACTTTACCTGCAGTGATTATTGCTATCAGGAACCGGGCAAAAAAAGTTTTGACATCTGCATTAAGTTTAGCAGGTTTCCACAATTTGGCACAAAAATACTTAAAGCTAAGAATATAAATGTTTATGAAAGCTTACTAAACAAAATTACTTGTTCTTTACTACTGTCCTATGCGAATGGAATGCAATGTCTACTGGCACTGTTTCTCATAATTCCACAAATTTAAAACTGTAGAAACTAGGTATCTGCCCAAAATGTTTGGTATTTGGTTAATTGCATGCAGCCCACATTTCCTTCACAAAAAACATCCACAAATCACTAACAAAACTTTCTATGACAAATTAAATGAGATATGTTGATACATTTAGCAGTGATTGCAATGCCACAATCACCAATTAAAACCAAAAAAATAATAAATATCCCACAATAGCTTGTTCAAGTATTGTCTTTTGGTTAAATAAGTTAAATAAAAAAACAACAGTGAAACCGAACACATTTTATCCTCGGTGGGCGAGACAACTCCTAAATGTCCCAGCATCGAGATACCCGGGCTCATTGCAGTTTCTTGTTTAGGGAAACACAAGCGACCAAGGCAGGATTAGAACCCACAACCTTGCGAGCACAAGGGTGTCGCGCTAACTACTCGGCCATCTTTGTTTGGTTTTTTGACAAATTGAATTATTCTGCAGTAAAACAGGTCCAGAACATCAGGTGGACCACAATCGCAAAGCTCCAAACATCCCAACACTCCGACCGGCAAATACATGGATGTGTGTTTAGTTAATTAGTTGCTGTTCCGTCAAAGTGAAACATATGTCATGTGTCAAACTTTCGTACAAAAATGGTTAGCTGCTGGGAGATTGTTGTTGCAAAATAACTTCAGTTCAGTTAAGTTGTTTGTTTAAAGTTTTCAAGTTTGTGCAGTCAACTGTAGCCCTTCAAACATTGGAAATTGTAAACGTCTAAAGCGGGTTCACTAACCAAGTTTGTGTGGTCAGCATAGCGATTGTTACATGCACGACTTTGCGCGCTTAAATCGAGACTTTCCACAGATCACAGATTCAAACATCCATCGCTTTAGGAATTATGACAAAGTGCGGTTCAATAAGCTTAAAAATAAGCTTTTTCAGCTTTATGTGAGACTTAAAAGTTAAATAATCGGTAAGTTACGCACGACAAACGTTGTGAAGGTAAAGTTCGCACCCATGTTCGACCTGGCACAGAAAAGTTCGTGTTAAATAGAAGGTTGTGTTTAAAATAAATCACTGGCTCGGACAAATTTTTGCAGAGTAATAATTAAAAAACAAACATCAAGAAATTATATGTAGGCAATACATTGAATCGCCAAACCCGAGATGGGATTCGAACCCAAAACTTCCACCAGTTTAGCGCTGAAACTTTGCCAACCATGCAACACAAAACTGATTGTGGATATTTCAGACCATGTACAGGATATGAAAGATAAGATAGCGGTGGGATTTGAATTCATCACCTCAGCATTTTCAGGCACATGTATTTCATGCTATGCTGTGTTTCATAACCTAATAGTATTTATTACTGAAAACCTAAGAGTTTTGCTCCAATTTATCTCTACAACTTCACGCAATGTGAGTTTGAGTGTGGTAAAGAAGACTGGAGCTATAGTAGACTTGTGTTTCAAAACAATTTTAGTAAATACATTGTAATGCAAACGTTTCGACGATCGCTGTTGTCATCATCAGTTCATAATGTTTAATTGCTCAGCAAGGTTACGTATAATCTCATGCTACGTATAGATAGTTTTTTTTCTGCTTAGTAAACCTGATTTAAAGTTCTCATCCGATAACTTCGTACAGTTTTCGTCATCTTGCTTCACCTCATACTGTTTGTGCAACTTTCCCATGTTGCATGCAAAACATTGGCATTAGTTAAAACAAAAATTCAGTCGGTAAATCTTTGAATTGTTATTTCTTGTTGTGATTAACCTGACATGTGGTACTGGTTAAAATAACTATAGGTTTGCAGTTTGAAATAAAGCCACAACGTAAGGTAGTGGTTGATTTCTAAAGAACTTTGGAAGTGTTATTAAAGCTACATCACCCAACCAGGCATAAAACCCAGTGTCAAGAATAAGAACGGTTAAGCAGCTGCAGAAATATTCGGTACAACGTAGAACAAATTATATGTGAACATCCGTGTAAAATTTTAAAATTTTCTGTAGACCGTAAACATAGTTTTTACATATCTCACAAAATTTTATTAGGTTACGACAAGGGGGGGAAGAACTATATCCTTATTCGGAGAAACGAAAAAAGCTAATGTTTGACAATGCCGGACCGAAAGCAAAGTATCAGTTCAAATGACAGGTTTGCCACACAACGGCGATAAAGATCCAGCAAATTTATAACGCATCAATGTTACAAGACTGAGCCTAACTTGTCAATAAAAACGGAAAATTAACATTGAAGATACAATTCCATGAAATGCAGGATGTTACGAATTTTGCCAAAATTTAACATAAAGTTTTAAAGTACTGGATGGCCCAAGTCAAAACAACCCGTGACGAAAAAAGGCAAATGGCAAAATTTCGTCTGATATTTCAACGAAACATGAAGGTAGTTTGCTGCGACAAACTTTGAAGCCATGTCTCACATTTTTATCACCAGTAACGCAGCAGTAGCCCAGTGGAATAGCAAGGTAATTGCTGTGATCTTGTTTCTGTTTAAATTAGGCGATTGCGAACACTGCAAAACTTTTGTGATGTGCAGGTTGTGTAAAAAAACGTGAAAATATTTTATTTTTTCGCAACCGGACATTTAATGCAAATTGAAACAGTGATCTCCGAAAAGAAATGAAGGAACTAATTATCCTTGCTATGTTGATCTCTTGTGTCGTCACAGAGGAACCAATANGGAAGTTATGGCTGATGCAGAAAAAAGGAAATCAAGTTGAAAATTTCTTCTTATATTTGAAACATGAGGAAGTTAATTGTTATGGAAAAGTTGAAGGTTAAGTTTAAAGCTGAATGACTCAGCCCAAAGTTGTCAGTTGCTTCTTCAGTTGTTCAATAAGCGGTTGGTTTAAGGTTTGAATTGATTTGTTGTTAATTCCTGACATTTGGATAAGATTGTATAGAATCGTGGGGTATACAAAGGACAATAATTAATAAATTAGGTAAATAAATACAAGAGTCGCATAAAATAATATGGAAAATGTTTATCATCGAGTGATGTTCGAAAAAAGGGAAGGTTTCTACAATTTGAAATGGGCAGGTTTATTTTTGATAAAAAGTTTAAATTACAATAAAGTTTTTGCAGAGATTAAAACCAAAAAATGAACAAGCTGTTTATTGTTTGTCTGATGTTGGTTAAGTTTCTCTGGAGCATTCGATTTTGTTTTCACTTGTAAAATACACTTTAATCGAAGATATGTAAGTTGGAACAATCAACACCATTTGTTTCTTGCTTTGAGGGAAATCGAAAACACACAGCCGAGATTCAAACCAACCACCTCACGACTTTAAAACAGTGCCACCAGTCACATATGTAACTTGGTCAGGGATGCAAAACCTTTTCGCTATTGCCAGCCGAATCACAGACTTCTTTCACTAACAGCCGACAGTGTCTGGTTGTATTCTATTAACTTGCGATTAAAAGTGTAATTAAGTGTCAAATTGTTGTAACCAAAGAATTTTCATCAATGCACGCCCGCCAATTCATAAATTTAATATACATAGGTAGGACCTTATAAATTAGTATCAGCGGCCGCCGGTTGCGCATTCCTGATCTTGGCGGTCCGTGCAGTAAAACGATT
Organism: Phallusia fumigata; assembly: GCA_008931825.1. Classification (NCBI taxonomy): domain Eukaryota; kingdom Metazoa; phylum Chordata; class Ascidiacea; order Phlebobranchia; family Ascidiidae; genus Phallusia; species Phallusia fumigata. The sequence goes on from QXVZ01026085.1 coordinate 21,726, forward strand.
CTCCTTTTAGGAGCCTCTCTTGTTAGGAAAGATGCCTCTAGTGGTCAAAGCGGATTCGATTCTTGGTATAATTTTGCAGGTAAGGCGTCATTTGTCTGGCAGTTTGTCTATTATTGTGTGAAGTAAATTTTATAACTTTGTAGAGAGTGTGATTTGCTGGGTTGGAACCATAGTCAGTGCAAAAAACACCGAAGGTTTTTCCAGTTGAAGTTTACTTGTCATGTTCATCAGGAAAATCGGGGCCTAGATTTTTTTATATTTACGAATTCGCAAGGGCACGATCCAGCCCTATGTCTGCAAAGTAACCTTACTGAAACGTTATTTGTTACAGGAATGAGCGACGCAAGTTGGATAGCACCTGGTGTCGCTCACAGGGATGTAGCTGAACTTACAGCCGACGTGAGAAGAGATTGGTAGAACTTGGAATCGAGTTGGCACAAGGCTCATTTCAATAGGAACAGTTGCTTCCATTGCGTCGAATAAACGGTTTATCAAAAAAACTTAGCGTCTGTATGTCTGTGTATGTTTGGCTTTGAGTTAAAAAAACATTGGGCGATGAGTTGAGCTGACAAGGGGTTTTAATCCAAGCAACGTACAGGTTGACGAGTCAGTGTTGGGGTTCGAACCCACCAACTCAAGCACCTGCTGTGCTGGGATGATGGTCTTAAAGTTTTAATTAAATCCAATGTCACTTCATCGGTAGTTGCTACCAGGTTGCAATTCATTCTGAACCACTGATAAAAAAGACACTAGTGCAATAAAATTAATAAATTGGGAAAATAAATAGCAATAGAAAATAGTAAAAACATGGAAAATGTATTTCACAAATTTAGAGCAGGAAAGAATTCTACAAGCTGAAGACAAAGGCTTAGTCTTGATAAAGTTTCTTCAATTGCAAAACTCAAACTACAAAATTTTTGAAGTCAGCAGAGATTAAAACCTAAAATATGAACAAGCTGATTATTGTTGTTCTGTTGCTTGCTTGTGTCGCCACAACACTGGAAGGTCTTTACACTTATCCATGTAAGTCAGATTGTCTGGAAATTTATCTGTTCTGTTTGGAGTCAAACTTTATTGAGCGTCTGCAACTTATATTTAAGTTGGCACAAGAAACGTCCTTTAAATTTCCTGCTGAGATTCAAACCAACAACCCTACTTCTTTAAAATTTGTCACCTGCCACTTGTGTAACTTACTGGTCAGTGACATAAAATAAAATTCAGATTTTTCAGACTTTCCTTTGGGGAAAGACGCCTCTAGTGGTCAAAGCGGATTCGTATCGGGGGATAACTTTGCAGGTAAGCCACCATCATGATTAGCAACTTATCTCATATTGTTTGGAGTCGATGTTATAACTTTGTGGGCGAAACCAGCACAAACATTTATAAGGATTACGTATATTTACACACGGCACTACAAACAGCAAACTGACTTTCAGCTGTCTCTAATTCTCCAAGCGAACAAAACCCAATCAACCTAAGGGTACCAGTTGCCAGTTATAATTTCCGGGGATTCTGCAACCTAAATTTTACTCGGTTTAACTATAGTCCTTGTAATTTTTTTTTTCAATTAAAGCTGGCTTGACATGTATATCAGGTAAACCTAAATTAAGATGCATTTGCCCAAAACATCTCATTTTTCCAACCACTATATAGACCAGTGATTCCCATCCTTTTTAATGCATTCAATTATTTGAAACTTTTCATTCTTTCCCTACTAGACAAGAAGTGATATAAAGTAATAATAAAAATTTTTGGAACCAATGGTCTACCTAAAAACGTGTTTGTTGTTGTGATCAGAACAAGTCAGATTTCAGTTTTCTGCTTCAGTTTTGAAAATAAGAAAGCGAAACACTTTGACACGGAGTTTTTACTTTGAAGCAAATCAAACACAGGTAAAAGGAAAAAACATGTTACGATGGCTCGACATACGGTAGCTGGTTCAAAATTTCTGTTGATATTCAGAGCAAAACGAAGTTGATTGTTTTGACAAACTTGCAGCCATTGTTTAGTCTCACAAAACTTTTATCAGACAAGCAGCAGTGGATCAGTAAGTTTAGCTGATGATGTGATCTACGTTTTTTCAATGGGAATATTTTTCAGCCTTGTGTTCCAATGATTTTGTGTTCCAGTTCAGTTTTTTCATTCTAATATCGAGCTTGCAGTTATTGGTAGGTTTTACCCAAAGCCTGATAATGTTCGAAATGTTTTACAAGAAACCCAACAGCAACGATTTTCTGATTTCAGAAATAAGAGACACAAAAGGAAGTTGGGCTCCACCCAAAGGTGCTTTAAGAGATGCAGCTGCTCGGTAGAAACAACTGCTCCATCGAATAAATGGTTCATCAAAAATCGCGTGTTTTTCTGTGTATGTTTGACGTAGAAATTAAATGGAAAATATTATTAGATGATGAATTGTTACCTGACATGAGTTTATTATTTCAAAGCATAAACAAATATCTGTGGGCACTTGCGGCGCTGAAGGGCTATATTATTGTGTTGTTTCATTGAACATTGCATAAACTTAATGAGGAATCACGCGGTCACGTTCTGTAGCAAGAGGTTTAAAACCAAATAGCTCATAGAAAAAACTTGAAGTTGTAAACACTACTTTTCGTTTAGCAGCATTGTTTAAATTCCTTGTAATAATGTTGGTCTGGAAAGATACGGTTCCTTGAAGGTCTGTTTAAATATGCTGGCCTGGGTATACTACCCCTGTCAAAAACTTAGCAAATGTGTTTGAGTTTAAAAAAAAAACATCATAGGGTTATAGCTGAGGTATACCGTGCTTAAGAGGACACGAAGCAAAAATATCTGAGAGGAACTTTTCACCAAAGTTGGAAAATTCAGGAAACGTTGATTTTACTTTTGAGCAACAACAGCCCAACTCGTAGAAAACTAGACACGTGGCGTTCTCCATATTTTCATTGCACACACACTACAACCAGCTAAATGATGTTTTCCACATGTACCATTTCGCATGTAAACAAAAAAAATGAATATTTTGGTAAATAGGTAAATCCAACCAAAAATCACAAACAACTTTCTAACACCTTAATATTTGGGGGAACCGACTAGTCAACTGTGGTTACAACTTAACACTGAACAAAGATTGCTCGAAAATATGTAACCGTAAAAAACAGACCAGAATCTTCAATGCTGGACTAAATAAAAATAATTAAAATACATCAGACGAAACGACAGTTTCACCACACAAGGCGACAGAGAGCAACTCGCGTATAATTTCCACACAGCAAAGTTACTAAGCCAATAGTTTTTCTTAGAGCGGAAAATTAACTTGGTGTCATTAACAAAACAGAAACGTAGCGATCACCCTCCTAGCAGCAGATATGCGACTTACTTTTTTGCTACCCAAACTTAATCATTTTAGAATATCGAATGTTCAAATGTTTGTGCTTCGATAAATAAATAGGCGCAAGTCAGGATAGAATTTTATATTAGAAAATAATCTAAAAGGAAATGGGGGTGGGAAATTTCCTCTCATATTTGAAACCAAAGGAAGTTGATTGTTATGAAATAGTTGAAGTTATGGCTGATGCAGAAGTGAAATCGGTTTGAAAATTTCCTCTCATATTTGAAACAAAAGGAAGTTGATTGCGATGGAAAAGTTGAAGTTTAAGGTTAAAGCTGAAGGAATCAGCCCAAAGTTGTCAGTTGTTCCATAAGCGGTTGGTTTAAGGTTTGAGTTGATAAGTTGTTAATTCCGACATTGGGATAAAATTGTAAAGAACTGGTGCTATACAAAGGACACTCATCGATAAATTAGGCAAATGAATATAGATAAAAGTAACTTAAAAAATGTTTATCGTTAAGTGATTGTTTGAAAAAAGGAAAGGTTTAGCTGTGATAAAAAGTTTCTTTACAACAATTACAACAAGATTTTGCAGAGATTAAAACCTAAAAAATGAACAGGTTGTTTGTTGTTGGCCTGATGTTGGTTTGTGTCGTCACAAACAGTTTTGCACGTAAGTCGTCATTTGGCAATTTGTTTAATAATGTTTGCAGTCAATGCGATAATTTTATAAACCGTTTGTAACGTATATTTAATTTGGCACAAGCAATTTCCCTAAAGTTACCTGCTGAGATTTAAACCAACGACCTTACGATGTTCAAACTTTGTCACCAGTCGCTTGTGTAACTTGGTGTTCGTTGTCAAAAACTAAAATTCAATCGTTTACAGGCTTTCTGAAAGGAACTCTTGAAATTGAAGACGCCTCTAGTGGTCAAAGCGGATTTGGATCGTGGGATAATTTTGCAGGTAAGTCGTCATTTGTCTGGCAGTTCATCTATATTTGTGTGGAGCCAATAATATAACTTTATAGGGAGTCAAATTTATGTGAGTGTAACCATAGTCGCTGCAAAGAGCAAGAAAGGTTTTTCCAGTAAAGTTTGCTTGTCATTATCATCTCTGCCTGTGCCATCATTCTTAAGTTTCCACCATCCACTATTTAGGAACATACACCCAAGAAAGGGGGTAACATGTTACACCTGGTGTCGCTTATTTTTAACCAAAACCCACATGTTTTTAGGTATTTGCTTGTTTTTTTTCAGAAGTATAAATGTATTATGTGTTTCGCCAACACAGCTGTGTTTCAGCACATAAGTTTACATGTAAGCGACTAGTCTGTGCCCTGGTTTGAACCTCTGCATGCATAGAGTGGACGTGGTTAAGATTCACAACTGATTTTAGTTGATTGAAAACTTAACTGCCAGAGCGCTTATAGGTTTTACACAAATGTTCAAAAGTCTCACAAGAAATCCAATTGCAACGATTTTCTGATTACAGAAAGAAGCGACACAAAAGGAAGTTGGGCTCCACCTAATGGCGCCTTGAGAGACACAGCTGCTTGACATGAACAACTGTTTCATCAAATAAATAGTTCACCAAAAAACCGCGTGTTTGTCTCTGTATGTTTAGCGTAGAAGTGAAATGGAGAATATCATTGGGTGATAATTTGTTACCTGGCATGAGTTTTTTGTTGTTTTAAATTATGAACAAATATCTGTGGGCACTTGCGGCGCTAGAGGGCTGTATGTTTGTGTTGTTTGGTTGAACGTTGCATAAACTTAATGAGGAAATCACGCGGTCAAAAAACTTTAGAAGTCTGGAAAGATACGGTTCCTAGATACGGAAGGTTTTGATTAAATAATCTTAGGGCCTAATACCAGTGTTTTCCGAAATGGTGAAATATATTTTATCTGACATTGACCGTAATTAAGTGGTTTACTTTTCCATTAATTTCCAAAAGAAGTTTAAACATTCACTGTACAGTTTCGAAATGATATTAGTCTCGATAAAGTTACAAGCCAGTACTTGTGTGTAAAACGTTTTTAAGGTTTCGACAAACGCTGTTGCCGTCTTTAGGTTATTTAAAAACGTAAAATGTGTTCCTCAGTTTGCGATCTAAAAAGTGGTGGCCAAATTTTGTCAGCAAAAATTATGGTTGTGCGTAAAATTAACAGTGGAAAAAAATATTCGATATGTGATGACTACATGCAAGTGATTTATTAGGTCATGATTGTAGCAGGGTTGTGTACAAAATTAACCCTAATTAAAATTTTCGCCAAGTGGTAAAGTGAAGAACGTAGCAGCTCGTCAACAACAATTTTCCCATTACATCTTAAAAATGGTTCGTCAGAAACATGGCCTCACATAAACAGCAGTTTGAAAAAAGAAAGCGAAAGATTTTGGAAATAAGCGTTTTTTCCCGGTAAAGTAAATCAAACAGGGGTAAAAGGAAAAACACATTTTACGATCGTTCGGTTGGTTCAAAATTTCTGTTGATATTTTGAGCAAAAGGAAGTTGATTGTTTTGACAAAGCTGCTGCCATTGTTTAGTCTCACAAAACTTTTATCAGACAAGCAGCAGTGGGAGTTTAGCTGAGGTTGTGATCCACTTTCTGTTTCAAAATAGCTTTTTACGTAAGCTGTGATGTTTTAGTGTGGGGTAAAAAAAACGGGATTTGAATTTGTTCTTTCATGTGCAGTCGGGCGTAAATTATTGGGAATTTAATGGTAATTTCCAAACTAGTAATGTGCAAACTAATTATCATAGCTCTGTTAATCGCTTGTGTCGTCACAATCACACAGGGATTTTTCACATCCATCAACGGGGGGTAAGTATTAAAACAAAAGACAATATCACATTGTGTTGCAATAATCCAACGATTTCGATTGGACAAAAATAAGATTGGGTAGTTTCCGAAAAATGTTTTACTTTTGCGCAAAATTAAATGTGAGATAATATTTTTTGTGCGACAAATAAATTTTTGGCTATATTTTTAGATTCACTGTGCAGTACGACTCCCAATCTAAAAAAGTTAAACTGATGAGGGATATTGTAGAACGTTTAATCCAAGGTATTTGCTCGTTTTTCTGCAGTATTATTGTATTTTCCATTTCGCCATCTGCATAAACTACGACTGTTTGCCATCACATTAGTTTGCATGTTTTCATTATCTATGCAATATCGTTATCAAGGATGACAACAGCGATTGTTGAAACGTTTGAACTTTTCAATCCCATATTTTGTGTTCCAGTTCAGTTTTTTCATTGTAATATCGAGCTTGCAGTTATTGGTGGGTTTTACCAAAAGCCTGATAATGTTCTAAATGTTTTACAAGAAACCCAACTATAACGATTTTCTGATTACAGAAATAAGAGACACAAAAGGAAGTTGGGCTCCACCCAAAGGCGCTTTAAGAGATGCAGCTGCTCGGTAGAAACAACTGCTCCATCGAATAAATGGTTCATCAAAAACCTCGTGTTTTTCTGTGTATGTTTGTCGTAGAAATTAAATGGAAAATATTATTAGATGATGAATTGTTACCTGACAGGTGTTGTTTTAAATTGTAAACAAATATCTGTGGGCACTTGCGGCGCTAGAGGGCTGTATGTTTGTGTTGTTTGGTTGAACGTTGCACAAACCTAATGACGAAATTACGCGGTCATGTTCAGCAGCAAAAAGAGGTTTTTAATCAGATAAAAGCTCGTAGAAAAAACTTGAAGAAGTTGTAAAAACTAGTGATGCACCGAAGCTTCGGTTTGCCGAATTTATTCGGCCGAATCGGCGATTTCCCTGAAGGTTTTGTTTAATCATGCTGGCCTGGGTATACTACCCCAGGGCTATAAATAAAACTTTTGACATGTTTTTAGATTTGTTGTCGTGTACGAGTCAAAAAACGTGAAAATCCGAATGGTGATGGACGTTATTGAACTTTTGATTAAATGTGTTTGTAGATTTTGTGGTAGAATAACATACATGTTGTGTTTCACAAACACTCTTGCATAGACTACGACTGTATGTAAGATAAAATTTTGTATGTAAGGCACCTGTCCGAGGCGGGGTTTGAACTCACAACTTTCGCATGAATAGAGCTTAACGTTTCAGCAACCGATTAAGTTTTCTAAAGTTTCCAGTGTAAGATTGTGTGTTTATTACTAAACTGTACTTTTAACCCAAAGTCTGGGTATTGTTTTAAAAGTATCACAAAAAACTGAAATATCATTTAATTACAGAAATTATGGACAAACAAAGAAGTTGGCCACCACCAGGTGGCGTATTGAGGGACACAGCTGCATGATGGAACATAAAAATGTTCGACTGAATCAAATAAATGTTTCATCACAAACATTAGCGCTTAAATGTTAAATGTTGAAAGAAATTACGTCATTAGGTGATGAGCTATTTCCTGACATGTGACATACACATCCAGGCAAAGAATGTCTTTAAACAGAAGCAAATATATACGTGTGCATTTTGCGGCGCTAGAGGGGTATATGTTTGTGTTGTTTAGTTGAACATTACAGAAACAACATTAGGAAGCAACATAAATATGCTATTAACGTTGTGAAGCAAATATAGGAAGTGTCTTGCGGTAATGTTGATAGTGGAGTTGTTATTGTTGTGATAGTGAATAACATTTGCTTTGAAACAGTTGTTATGAAATTTAAATCTCTAAATTGTTTGGCAGTCACGATTAGCGATGATTTTTAAAGTGGTGCACGTAAGAATATAATGGCGAAAATTGTTTTAGTTTTTTTTATTTGTTTGTTGATGGTTCCTGCTGCTCGACTTGGACCAACTCGTATTAATCTGTAAGTATTGTGCAAGAATGCGAAGGTTAGGAGTTTAAATCCCACCTCGACCAGATGTGTTGTTATCACTGATTTCATTTACAGGATTGTGATTCCGTGGGACAACAAGGAATATATGAACGACATGGATGAACTTGTTGAACAACTTTTTGAAAGCGATTACGGTTCGCGTAGGGAAAGTTAAATCAGTGTTTCTTAAGCATTTTAGATGCGACGCCTTTGAAAACGTTGGTTGGACTTTCCAGCGACAAGAATTTAAATATCGATGCTTGTTATCAAAGTTGTATTTGTTGACACAGAAACAAAAAGTTACGAAACGAAATTATTGTGCGACGGAAAATTTAACCTACACACCATGGCGTCGCGACGCTGAGTTTGAGAACCGCGGTTTTAGATGAAGATTAGAATGGAATAATGGATTTATATATTTAAAAGTCATTACTACATCAATGAAACAACGAAATACCAAGAGTTAACTTGTTTTATGTTTTGTAGGTTTGTACGAGGATGGATAAATCTTGCAGCGATCCAAGTTTTGAAGAAATTTGTGTAATGACAAAAGCTTATCGTTGACTTGAAAATGAACAGCTTAGTTACTTTTACACGTTTCTGTTAAGTAATACCTGACAATAAACTATGCACTTAACACGTCATGAAAATTGTGCTTCGTGTTTGATCTGTTAAAAGGGAGTTAAAGCTAAAACATCTCATAATGTTTACCAGAAAAAGTTGTAAGATCTTTAAACTTGCAGTTTAAATGTAAGGATAAAAGTTTGTAAACCATACAAGTGTTAATATCAGTCAGAAAAGTTCGTGCTGAAAACATTTTCACAACTACAACTCGAAACACCAAACTGTCGGCATCATTGCAACTTGTTGATCACAGGTTGGGAAACAAAACTGCAAAAACCTGTGGCTTTGAAATGAGGAAAGTTCAAAGTAGAAAATGGAACCAAAATCTGCCGTTTTGTATCATGTGAACAAAGATCGAAATTATTATTCACATGACGTTTTAACTCTGGCAGTTTACACACACACACAAGTTAAGATGACACTGATTTACTCTATACCTTTCTAATTGTTAAATGTGGTAATGCATGGTTGCAAAAATAGTAAAGGAAGTGCAGTGATTACAATTTTCGTAGTATCGTCAAAAAAATTATTGCTTGTGAAACTCGCTTTAGCAAAACAACTAACGGTTAACACAGGGCACAAAGTAATAGCTTCGCAGTCCTGAGCTCTTAAGTCTTATTGACGATATTTCAACCTTTGCACGTAACTAAGTAAATGTTGTTGTGATGTTCAAACCAAAGGACTCCAGTGGTAGGAAAAAAAATAAAACAAGATACGAATTAAAGGTTTTAGGTTAGAAATAACCATGCCTGAATAGACTGTGAAAATCTCTAAGAAACAAAGCCGAACTGCAAGAAAGTCTGAATAGTTATCAGAGGGCCTGTAGTTAACAACAACATGCCGATACAGGAAGTAATACAATGTTGCGCAAACTACAGTAAAAGGACTAACAGCAACAAGCAGATTGTGAGTGATTTGGTGCTTTGTCAACAGAGAGCCAATCACAGGCGTTTATAACGTCACGTGTCTAGTACGTCAACCAGTCAGAAGGGGAAGTAATTAGGTAGCAAGATTTTAAAAATAGCTTGTGGATTAAGAGTTTGAAACAGAAAAAAGAGGGCTTAAGATAATATAAGTATGGACCTACAGACGACTGTTATGCTAACAACACAGGTAAGTTTACAAAGGAAACATTCTGAAAACATCAGATAAATTGCGCATTACAAACAAGTTGCGATCATAGCAGTCAAGCAAGTTTCCACAGATAAGCGCCAGAGTTCGTTACATCGTAAACATCCTAAGTTTCCTGCCTGCAGACTGGAAGTAATTCGAATCGTAAAGTTAAGTGAAAGGGGATTTGGAGGAAGGCAGCGCAATATCACAACAAACCTGTGTGACAACAACCTGCCGAACATCCTAAACTTTCATGTGTTGGGAGTTTATAATAAACAAACACAAAACATTTGAAGCTTTTAGTTAGGAGTTAGGCTTGTAAGGACGATGTCCAGTAAGAGGTTGATTTTTTTAATCTTACAAGTAGCAGTTAGTTTTCGGAGAAATAATATGCACTAAAAGTAAACCTTGCCTGCAGCGGGATTCGAACCCGCGACAGTTGTTAGGGTTTTCATAAAATTTTTACGGTGTCCGACCAATTTATGTGGTTTTGGATTATCAAACGTTTAAAAACGACAACGAATATTAAAAATCATGGCGTTTGTAGCAAAAACGAAATGGGTCCGTCATACGATTAAGCGTTTAAGAAGCATCTGTGTTATAACCTCAAACGCATATGTTGCAATAGAATATCATCAGCTTTAAACCAACATCTGAACCCAGCTATGTTTGTCGTCACAATTCTGATTGTATGCCTAGTGACGTCATCAACCCTCCAAGTCGAGGGGACATTCTCGATGCATGATCGCACCCAAAGGTTTGCTTCATTATTATTTGTTGGTTGTTTTAACAAAAAACGAAAGTGAACACCAATCGGCATGAAAGTGAACAAACGCTAATTTTGCAATTTGCGGATATTATAATCAGAATATTGTTTATGAAACGTTCATTGTTTTTCGTTGTTACTACCTACTGAGCGTTTGTAAATTGTGTCAGAATTAGAGTTACATAACACTGTCTGTGCATTGATTCAGATAATTTGGCAAAACTATGCACACATCTGCACATCACGTAATATTGGCATTAAATGGTGGAAAATAGCTTTGTGTCGGGGTTTATGTTCTTGAATTCGTGTTTTCGCACAAGTCTGTCACTCTATCATGTTTTCAAATGCTAAAACAAGAAACTACATTACACGATATAACGCCTACTTTGTTTCCTTTTCAGATATCCGATATATTGGGACGAAGGTGACCTCGTTGATTTTGCCGAAAATGATGAGTTTGAATTTCCAGGTAAAACTGAAACATAAATACAGAAGATTAATTACTCGTAAGGTTGTGGGTTCTAATCCCACCTGGACCTTTAGAATTTCCCTAAGTAAGAGTTCACACAAGCATTGGTGTTCAACAACTGTGTACAAATTGCGAAACTCTTGCTTTTACCAAAACTAATAAGCAGCCCTTTGTTTTATTATAACCCGATTTTTGTGTTACAGGACAGAATGAAGATTAATGGGTGACAATTAAACTTAACTACAGAAACTTTTGTATCATTATATCCAAGCTGTGAATAAACACAAACTGATTAGTGAGTTTTAATTTTCCTAGAAATTAAACAGAAAAAGTGCGCTGATAGCAACACTCAGAATCGAGCAACCACAGCGCTATCTTGTGTGAAATGAATGTGATTGAAAACAGAAACTTTATGAAAGCAGAGGCATAACATTAATCACTTGGCCAGCTTCTCGTGTTTTTCCAAATTTTGTACATATTTTGAAAAAATAGAAGTCAAAAATAGTTCAGGTCGCTTTATACCAGTGGTTTTAAGCCTTTTTATTATCGCTACCCCAGAATAGAACCTGATAGATTTGCCCTATTTTAAAAAAATAACAAATTACAGCTTGACGCCACAATATGTGCAAAGTGAAACGAAACGACAAATGAATGCACACAAAACTCTGTATTCTACAGAGATTACTTGCAACTGACCAAATAAACCCTGAAAAATGTCAAATTTGTTCCGTTGGGGGAATGACCCACACAAGAACCACTGATTTAGGCTATGGTTTGTCTTTTGTATACCTTCGACAATTTCTAAATATAGCAGTTATTGCAAGTGTCCCATCTATGATGGTTTATAGTTAAATATCTCATGTCACGAAAGGGAAGCAGCACAGGATAATACTTGTTAAGCTTGCAGAGCTGGGAGCCACACATATGTTACTGACAGGTTTACACTAAAAAGTTAATATCAGCTTGATAGATAAGGAATTTGTCTCGTTGCGTTTTGGGCCTAAATCGACAATGCAAATATTTAAACAATAACATTACCGTTGCAGCTAAAATCTGCAAAAATACCGCGGTTTTAAGTCAAATGGTGAAAAATGAGCCGCTTTTCATGAAAAGTTTAGTAACTGTTGACAAGGTAATTTGATTCAGGTAATCCTCCCATTAGAAATTTCGTCGTGTACTGGTCTTTCTGTGATATAGTTTTACAAATTAACTACAATATGTTTAAATGGGAAATCATGCTTTAAGCCGTGCTCAGATATAACGACATTATGAAAGGTTTAGTTCAAATTTTCTGTCTTTTTATATTGGTGAGTTTTGCGTTTGCAAGGTTTTCGTTTTTTTAGAAGAAGATTCGGTACCCGAGTGTATAGGACAAGAGTTGACGGAGGGTGAGTAAAAGTTTTGTTTTTTACAACGATCAGTGGAAGCTATTTGGGGCTTAAAATTTTGTGCACAAGGGAAAACATNCTTAACTACAGAAACTTTTGTATCATTATACCCAAGTTGTGAATAAACACAAACTGATTAGTGAGTTTTAATTTTCCTAGAAACTAAACAGAAAAAGTGGCCTGATAGCAACACTCAGAATCGAGCAACCACAGCGCTATCTTGTATGAAATGAATGTGATTGAAAACAAGAAACTTTATGAAAGCAGAGGCATAACATTAATCACTTGGCCAGCTTCTCGTGATTTTCCAAATTTTGTACATATTTTAACAAAGTCAANTAAGCAGCCCTTTGTTTTATTATAACCCGATTTTTGTGTTACAGGACAGAATGAAGATTAATGGGTGACAATTAAACTTAACTACAGAAACTTTTGTATCATTATACCCAAGTTGTGAATAAACACAAACTGATTAGTGAGTTTTAATTTTCCTAGAAACTAAACAGAAAAAGTGGCCTGATAGCAACACTCAGAATCGAGCAACCACAGCGCTATCTTGTATGAAATGAATGTGATTGAAAACAAGAAACTTTATGAAAGCAGAGGCATAACATTAATCACTTGGCCAGCTTCTCGTGATTTTCCAAATTTTGTACATATTTTAACAAAGTCAAAAAGAGTTCAGGTCGCTTTATACCAGTGGTTTTAAGCCTTTTTATTATCGCTACCCCAGAATAGAACCTGATAGATTTGCCCTATTTTAAAAAAATAACAAATTACAGCTTGACGCCACAATATGTGCAAAGTGAAACGAAACGACAAATGAATGCACACAAAACTCTGTATTCTACAGAGATTACTTGCAACTGACCAAATAAACCCTGAAAAATGTCAAATTTGTTCCGTTGGGGGAATGACCCGCACGTTAAAAACCACTGATTTAGGCCATGGTTTGTCTTTTGTATACCTTCGACAATTTATAAATATAGCAGTTATTGCAAGTGTCCCATCTATGATGGTTTCTAGTTAGATATCTCATGTCACGAAAGGGAAGCAGCACAGGATAATACTTGTTAAGCTTGCAGAGCTGGGAGTCACACATATGTTACTGACAGGTTTACACTAGATAGTTAATATCAGCTTGATACACAAGGAAACTTTGCCAGAATTTGTCTCGTTGTGTTTTTGGCCTAAAACCGATAACGCAAATATTTAAACAATAACATTACCGTTGCAGCTAAAATCTGCAAAATAACGCGGGCTTAAGTCAAATGGTGAAAAAAGAGCCGCTTGTCATGAAAAGTTTAGTGACAAGTTAATTTGATTCAGGTAATCCTCCCATTAGAACTTTCGTCGTGTACTGGTCGTTGTGTGATATAGGTTTACAAATTAACTAAAATATGTTTAAATGGGAAAATGTGCTAGACATAGCTACATTATGAAAGGTTTAGTTCAAATTTTCTGTCTTTTTATGTTGGTGAGTTTTGCGTTTGCAAGGTTTTCGTTTTTTAGAAGAAGATTCGGTACCCGAGTATACAAGACAAGAGTTGATGGAGGGTGAGTAAAAGTTTTGTTTTTTACAACGATCAGTGGAAGCTATTTGGGGGCTGAAAAATTTTGTTATGTGCACGAGGGAAAACATGAAACCTCCTCTTGAAAATATTTCGCAGCAGCTCTGGCCATTTAAACGATCCTGTATGCAAAGCAGAAACTAAATGAAACAGTGCCGAGTGGGATTCGAACCCGCGACACCCGGTTTACTCTACCGACAAAGCTTAATAGGGCTGATGGTGTTTTAATATGGTTTAACTACAAACAACCCGTTGTGCTGAGTGACAAGTTGCAATCGTCACTGAAGACTTGAAATGACGAACCGACTTTTACGTTTCAGTTACAAAATTTGGTGGGATGAGAGCAAACCAAACTTAATCGACTTTAATGAACCTGATGATGAATTGTTCGACACTATCTCGTTTCATGGTGGGATGTTCCGCTGTTAATTTACCCGATATTCACAAATTTGACATTTCAAAAGACTTAGTTTAGCGTAACAGGTTGATCTGCAAAGTGCAGATAAATAGTAATTCACGTTATACTAGATATAGTTAAAATGGGGTGTATTGTTTTGCAGATGATGTGAATTTACCGGTAGACGATGAAAGAAACGATGAAACTTCGCAGCATTAGTCGAAATGAAAAAAATGAATGACAATTAGCTTAACTACAAAAGCTTTTTGTATCATTATATCCAAGTGGTGAATAAATATAAACTGATTTGTGAGGTTTTCTTGTGTAAGCAACGAAGTGTAGGACGGTATATAGTTAAATATCTCATGTCACGAAAGGGAAGTAGCACAGGATATTACTTGTTAAGCTTGCAGAGCTGGGAGCCACACAGATGTTACTGACAGGTTTGCACTAAATAGTTAATATCAGCTTGATAGATAAGGAAACTTGGCCACAATTTGTCTCGTTGTGATTTGGGCCTAAAACCGACACTGTATACATTTGAACAAAAATATTAACTTTGTCGCTAAAATTTGCGTAATAACGCCGGTTTGTTAAAAGTTTGTTGGTCAAAAATCAGGCCCGTGTTATAAAAAGCTTTCTAAATGTCGAGTTAAATCGATTCGAAAGGATTTCTTTCCATTGAAAGTTCCGTAGAAAAATCTTACAACGTGGTGTTTTAGTCTTTGTGTGTTGATATCGGTTTACAAAATAATCAAAATATGTTTAAAATGTGAAGGATATGTTAAACTTGCTACTACTCTGACATCGAAACATAATGAAAAGCTTAATTCAAATTTCCTGTGTTTTCATGTTGATAAGTTTAGCGTTGGCGAGGTTTTCGTATTTCTAAACAAGAATCGGTGGTGGGTAAGTTAAAAAATTTGTTTGGTTTTATCTGTTTAATATTTTTCCGCTATGCACGTGGGTAAATATGAACCCACATCGAAAAATATTAAACAGCGACTAAAATCCGGCGAATATTTGATACTGGGATCTGCCCTGGAGCTTTCATGCAGGCCAACGATAACGACACATATTTATCACAGTACGCCAGGCCTGCAAGAGCCGCTATATAGAAAAATCTAGACTGCGGTGGGATTCGAACCCATGAGACCCGGTTCTCTCTATCGAAAGAGCCGAACATGGATAATTGTGCTTTAATTTCAGTTACCGAATTTCGTGGGATGTAAACAAAGTAAACTTTGACAACATCGATGAACCCGATGATGCACTGTTTCACGCAACCTCGTTTCATAGTGAGATTTTCTGCTGTTAAATAACCCGATATTTACAAGTTTTACAATTTGAACGAGTTTGTTTGGCGTTAACAGGTTGATGTGCAAAGTGCAGTTCAATAGTAATTTGCTTTATACCTGATAT
>QXVZ01026089.1:0-14680 GCA_008931825.1 Phallusia fumigata
TTTGGCTGCGTCAGGTTTTTCGTCCAGATGGAGCACGTCCAGAGTCTCGTTAAGCATTGTGATTGCACGGTCAGTTTTATGCATGGATTTAAGCCTTCCGACGAAAGTCATTTGCAAAGCAAAATCGTTGGGTTCAAATGTAAGTAAAAATCTGAAATCAAACAAACGTTTAAGTTGAAAATCGAAAGTTAATAAATGTTTGGATTCAAAAAACAAAACAAAAGGGTAAACAAACCAATTCTTTGAACAAAGTATCTTTTTTGGTCATAAATTGTTGTTTTAAACACATAAATTTATGAAATGTTTAATTTACCTGCAGCAGTCAATAGTAAGTGCAANCGTCCAGCGTCTCGTTGAGCATTGTGATTGCACGATCAGTTTTATGCATGGATTTAAGCCTTCCGACGAAAGTCATTTGCAAAGCAAAATCGTTGGGTTCAAACGTAAGTAAAAATCTGAAACAAAACAAACGTTTAGGCACAAAATCGAAAGTTAGATAAATGTTTTGATTCAAAAACAAAACAAAAGGGTAAACAAACCGATTATGTGAACGAAGTATCTTTTTTAGGTCATAAATTGTTTAAATTTACCTGCAGCAGTCAATAGTAAGTGCAAGCCACTGCTTGTGCGCTTTAGCGTCTGTTAGTGGCGGGTGTTTTGAGTGAACACAAGTCCTCATCAACGTCATTACGCTTTTCATGTAATCGCTTTGCTTGTTCCGGACCACCTGGTGATAAACAATAACATTATTAGTTTATTTTATCCCTGTCGTTAATGGTATTGATAGTTTAGAGAGGTAGTAGTTACGATATGGTGACATGGGCGAGTTTTTTTGTCCGACGTGTTATTGAACTCCAAATATCAACCTGCAGCCCAGTGAAACATATTTATGCGTAAAGTAACCTGTAATGTGACGTCTTTGTCTTTAAGGTAGGCTCGTAGATAATCAGCAATTGCTTCCTTTTCCTGGTCTCCAAGTAAAGTGCGGGCCAGCCCTCTTTGTAGTAAGATTGGGGCTGTTTCTTGAGGGTATTGTTTTAGGATGGCTGTGCAGCTGTCGATCACCTAAAATTTCAAAGATAAACGATCAAAAGGCTCAGT
Organism: Phallusia fumigata; assembly: GCA_008931825.1. NCBI lineage: Eukaryota > Metazoa > Chordata > Ascidiacea > Phlebobranchia > Ascidiidae > Phallusia > Phallusia fumigata. Next base: position 1,102 of record QXVZ01026089.1, read on the forward strand.
TATGATGCTAAACCGAACGCTAAAAGTGCTAAATTGTTACAAAACGACATGTAGTAACTTTTTTGGTAAAAGTGCAAAGAATACTCAATTTTTTCCAGTTAAAAGTACTTCTTAGTTTATCACATCTCGAATGAGGCCATTTAAAGCGATACGTTCAGCAAAACTGGCTGCAAATTGGTCGCTCAATATTTTCAGTTTAACAGCGATTGCTTCTACAAACCTGCTGATACCGCTTTTCCCGTAGCAAGGAGTCAACTTGGGCGAAACAAGTGGTAACCGCCTCCGGTTCGAGAAAGAAAATAAATTCCCAGATTTGGTCGGGTGTTGCCATAACACCAAGTTTGGACCTTTAAAAAACCGTTTTACACCATGTAGAACAATGTCTTAAATTTAATCTAGATTCTAGGCTATGTGATAAGTTACAATGCACAAGACGTACACGACAAATAAATGAAACGTATCATACAATTAGACATAAATTTGCCAATACAAAAATTAGCAACAACCTTAGTCTCCAAGTATAAATACAAATCCGCTGTGCGTGTTTGGTTACACATCAACAATGGCACTGGGCTTTTGACAACCGCTCAGACACGATTTATTTCTGCCCCTCACTTAAAAGTTGTCTGGTATCATGTTACGACCACCTTTAATCGCTTGACTGAAGACAAACGCACCGTCCACATAGCTGCAACTTATTAAGGGAAAACCTGTAGCCGTAAGTAAGTATTATTTCACCCGTGTGTTGGTGTTAGACTGCAGCGGATAAATCGCTTTAGGATAAGCGCAGTGCGCCTGACATTACAGTTTCGAAAAAATGTCCATTCCGTTAAAAAGTTTCGTAATGCGCTCCCATCATTTGAACTTCTGTAAAAACAGTGTGCTACTGCCAATGTCCAATTTTAGCGAATCCCGCACTTCCATGTTAATGGCAATTTAGTTTTTGAATCAATATTTTTTGTAAACATAACGCGAATACCCTGGCACAAGGTCCCCACTGTAACAAAGGAAAAAAAACAAATGCTGCACATTTCCCTCGTAAAATCATGTAGATGTGCGTTAAAAGGGCAAGGAAGAAATACTAACTTGTCGCTCTTAGCTTCATCCTTTGGTTTCAACCACTCTTGCAGGATTTCGGCGAGTTCCAGGGACTGTTTCGGCGCCAATGACGCCATGTGGGCCCGGGTACCGGTAGGGTCAAGCATGTGGGCGTGCAGGTAGGAAACTGCGGCTGCAGTGGTGTCTCCAGCTGCATGTTTGATGTCACCGTCGACGCAGAACGACTGCGCTTGGTTTGATGACGTCATAGTGCTCTCACCTTGACGTTTGCAGCGTCAGTAGGCGTATCAGTTTAAGCATGACATGCTACTTTGTACAAGTACTGAAAAAGTCCAACGTTGTTAGAAATATCGTTTTTTTTTCAGTTGACTTAGAGCAGGGGTGTCCAGACTTTTTAACGAGGGCCAATTTCAATCAGATAAAGACGCCCGGGGACCAGTGTTTTTTTCGAAGTTTTAAACCGTAAATTAAGTGCGCAAATACACGACTGCACAACGATCTTATCAGCCTTATGGGGTCTTGGTTGCGTTAGTACCATGTATTTTTCCCTATTGCCGGTAAATAAAGTTCCATGAAAAGCTTTTGCGTGAAGTCACAAGTCGCTTTTACCCAAAAGCTTAATCCAAACTTTGGTGGGCCATGTGTAGCACAATTTAAAAACCGCAGTCGCGGACCACGTAAAATGCGCCTGCGGGTCGCTTGGGCCGCGTGCCGCACTTTGGACACCCTGACTTTGGGGCAAAATGAGGGACCAAGTACAGTGGCATTAAAACCCCTAATGTAAAATTAACCTAATTAGTCGCAGTCAAAATGCTGCAAACAAATTTTTTGAAGTAGAAACTGCTAAAAAGCTGCCTTAAACCTAACAAATTCTCACGGTAAGAATAATCTCACTGCTCGCGCGACCTCCTTGAAAGTTCTGCAGCAACCACCGATTCGCTATCCAAACCACACGACACACTAGCCACCGAAACAGCTGCATTTTGGGCACACTTATGTTCACAATGTTTATGTAAGCCTCCAAGTTATCTCCCGAGCGCGTGGATACATATAGGAAATCGAAAACGGTGGGCATGGCCAGTCTTTGTGCTCTTAAGTCGATATCAGTATTCCGTGTACGAACACGTGCTACATTGTAACGCGATTCGAAGCTGTTTTGTTTTGTGTGTTGCTGGCGAGCCGTCAATGCTTTGTTTTTCGGCCAAATACGTGTTGCCCTCACGGAATCAGTACACAAAACGGGGGGTCGGTTTTGACACGTCATCGTGGCCTGCTGCGAATATTTCACGATTTTGTTTCCTCAGTGTGTTTGTACGGAATGCCCTAATCCAAATCTACTCGTTTGGAATGTTATTCTGGCGCAGGTATTCTAGAAATTCGTCTTTGCGGTAATCAACTGTTTGTTATCGCTGTCAAACTAAGGTTTTTATATTTCAGCTTTTTACGTAACAAACGACCGAAAGAAGTTGGTTCGAAGTCATTTAAAACCAAGGACATAATATTGAGATCAATCATAACTTTAGCAAATTACTTGCAAATAAAAGAAAGACGTATTCGAATTCATTCGGGGCAACGTATTTATGTAGTCTGTATGTCTATGTTGAACATCAGCCCTAACAGCGTATATTTAAACAAACGCCTTTTTCTTTTTTATGCAATTTTATTCCCTAAACAATTAGCAATTTACCAAATTTTCTCCCTAATCTGTTGACAAATGTAATTGGCAAATTCGAGGAGATATATTATCTTGACATGCCTTTTCGAGTATCAAACCACTAGAAAACTATTCTACACTTTCGTGTTTAGTTTAGCAACTAATCAATCGACATGCAAAACCATCCAGTTCGCACTTTCAGTGGTGTAGTCATCGTTGCCTTTTGTGCACAGGTATCCTGCGATTAATTCTTAAGCATATTTAGGAAAAAAAGTCGTACACAACCGCAAAGCGTAAATTTCAACATACAAATATGGGCTGACGATACTTGAACAAGCTTAATTGTTGCAAGATAGTTACCTACATGCTAAAATGTAGTGTTTTGGATATTTACCAATAACATGTCACTGGCTGTAACGAACTCATTGATTTAAAATTACTCTCGTTTGCCCTGCAATTTAACGGCTGTAGGTCAATGCACCTTATCTCATAAACCTAAAACTCTGTCCAACAGCAGACCTACCACTAAGTTACCAGACAATCGACAGAGCTGCACTTGATGTAGATCGGCCACAACCCAAGCTCTTTAGCCAGACAAGCCGCTATTGAAGCCTGACCAGGGAATGACAAAAGCCTGCGAAACCCGAAGCCGAAATCCGAAGTTAGTGACGACCCTCGAGGTAAAAAGTAACAACAGGAGATAAGAGTAGAGCGAACGCGAGATTTTATTTGCTACTTTACAAGGCGCCGTGCGTACCGATCATCGCACGCTTCTGCGGAGTCTGTTTTAGTTTTTAGCAAAATTATATGCTTAAGCCTATTGGAAAGTTTTTTTTAACATAATCATTATATGCTTAACATACAAAACAGCGTAAAGGATAATGCTGGTTAACAAGAGTGATGTTTTAGGTTGAAACAAAATTTCCCTCCAAACTGTAAAATTTGACATGTAATTTTTCTGTTTCTTGCCTTCTAAATGCGATATTACATATTAAAAACTTACCCAGTGACCGTACTGAAATTATAAACTATACTCAAGTCAAGGTAAAAATGACCAACATTGACCTCCAAAGCCATATATAGGCCTATGTTTGTCTCTACCTAACGACTAAGTGTTGGCAATGCAGTTACTGAACGAATTTGGGTCTGAGCTGGCATACAAAACCCTGGCTACCATGGCGTGGGAAAATCGCAACAACGGAATCGGATAGTTTTGGTGTTTGATAAGTGACATTGTGGTGCGGCATTACCAGGAATGAACTTGCTTTGGCTACAGCACAGCGATATACCGACAGTTCAAATTCCACTGGGCCGTACCGGTGGTCTATACACCAGTGCTGCAAAACCGCGATGGTACAGCAGTGCAACTATACCTTAAAAGGTATTATAGCTACCAGCTAAGTAGGTTATAGCTGATCGAGGGCTATACAATCTGTGGTGGTTTTAGAAAATTACAATTCATTTGTAATTGTAATTTAATACTCAAGTTGTCTTTTTGTCCTATTAAAGTTTTGTTATTATTATATGTCGGTTAGTACAAATTAACCTGAAAAGACAACAAATGTCCTACAGATTGAAGGGACGTGTGCCAAAGAGTTTAAAAAAGATAATAGTGTGCCGTATATGAAGAAATCTTGCGGAGCACTGGTCTATGCACGAGTGCAATGAATTATTTGCACTTTGAAATTTCCACCTGTGCTTTTACAATTTAGTATCTAGGTTTGCACGGAAAACGTATTTCAATTCTCACACAAATTGAAACCCAAACCCATTAGTACATTTGAACAACGTATCTATTTGTTGTTTCAACTTGCTATCTGCCCATTGAATCAAAAAGGTATGTGCTGAGGTTACCCAAACTCCTTTGTACTTTTAAAGTGACTCATATGTCGCAACGACCAATGGTATATCAAGCAATGCGCGTTTTTTATTTGCAAGAAAAAAAATATAAAAGGCTGTGACGGTTTCGATCGTTGTCGCACATTTACAAGGGGGAAAAGGGGGGCATGACAAAGTTGTACTGAATGCTGACGGGAGAGTTTTACGAAAAAGCGACAGACATTTGCAAGAGGTTGACACGACATCAAGCAAGCTACAGAATGTACAGTCGCGCATAATTACAAGTAATTACAGCAGATAATACTGAATCGGTAACGATTTCTAGAGCTGCGTTGGTTAGTACTGATATACATGGGTTATATTCAAGCGTACGTATTTACAGTGCGTTATATGTTTGTATGTATAAGCTTAGTTAGTACATGCAAATGGTACACATAAACGAAAGCTCCCACATGCTTCGTTTTTGATTTTCGTGTCTTTTGCTCTAGACAAAATAGTTGCCCAAAAGAGCACGTGAACGAAAAACTGTGGATCAGACAGCACGTTTTTGTACAACAAAATGTTGCGAGTTTTTCACTGGCGTTTTCTTTTGTTTTGCCGGGCCAAATTTTGCGTTGGATTTCAAAGCAAGCTGCTAGTGAAATCATGTATCCTGCAGATTCTGATTGAAAGCGCAATTGGAAAAGGTTTATAGCTACAAACAGTTGCTTTGAACACCACAAAGGAATAAGTTTTGGCACAGTTGGAAATTTAAATCTATGTGACGCGGACTACATGTTATGGAGATGTCATGTTAGTGCAACGTTAGTGGATACTTAAAACTTATGTGTTTTGTAAAATAGTAAATCTACTGCAATACAGATTGTTTACATGTACTAGTAAAACAAATGATGCTATGTAAATTGTGTACAAATGGGTGGGAAACCTAAAGTATATGTACATTGCAGATGAATAGAAAAATATGATCAATTGCGCAATCAACCAAATTCATTGTTTTAGTAAAATCACTGCAGTTGCGAAATACAAAACCGGGAAATCGTACGCGGCAATTTAAACTAAAGAAATTTTGTATAAAACGCAACGAAATAACAGCTCAAAGTGCTATGTGGATGTTGATCACGGGTCAACAAACGATACGGCGATGTAGCGGGTACCTTTGGTTGTGTACAAACCCTCGTGGTAATGGGTGAGTCTCCCCGGATGGATCATAGCATAACCCTTGGGGATCTGGGTCACGGAACAGTTGTAGCGGACAAATCTACAGCCACCGCCCTGTAAAAATCACAGAGTTTTTTTTCAGTATTGTGCTTTTTAAGTGATGAAACGAAACGACACGCAGTGGTGACCGTCTGACCAACGCTTACATGCATCAGAAACCGCATAATTTTCAAAGACTATCTATCATATGTGAAACTGTAAAGATTCAAAATAAATTTTTTCGGCTATTTTTTGTAAACCAACCGTTGCAAGAAAAAACAACAGCAGCATTTTAAAATATGTGTCTTTCAGCAAGCAAACATCACAACAGGTGACGAAATTACAGGTGAAGCTTTTGTTTTCACGGGGTTCGAAACTAGGACGATCCCGAGGGCGAATTCCGATCAGTTTTTGTTGTTGTGGGTCAAGCGTCTCAGACTATTACTTTGCAGTTTGGCGCCTCTTGTGGCCGGCATGACGTTGTTTTCTGATACTTTTCCGTTTAGTATTACACTATCAAGCGTATTAAAAGGTCCAGGCAAAAACATAAAGCACCCCAGGCTAAAGCTTAATACGGGCATCTCTCAAGACAAGAGCACTTCTTGTAGTTATCTGACTTTTTAATGGAATCACAAGATTCTAGTGCGCAGATTGTAGTTGCAACAATAGCTATAGTATTGCAAGAATTTTTTACATGAAAATTGTGAACACCTTCATACATCATGTACTAAAATTTGAAGAAAATGAAAAGACTCTTTGTTCACTGAGTTGGACGGAAAAACAAAAAAAGGAGTGAAAACAATTTGTCCCTATAAATATCATTACCTCGTAGTCCTTTCCATGGGAGTTAAGAGCGACGTTCATTGTCCACGTGCTTGAGTCGTGATGAGGACGCAAAAATGGCTGCTCCGTCGGCTTGTAACGAACCACAAACATCATAATCGACTGCGCCTGCAACAATATGACGTGATTAACTACTCTGTAGCGCCGTCTACTGGTAGTATATGTCGTTTAGGTTGCAAAGGAAATTTAAAAGTTTACAGATTTTAAGTGCACTTACCACAAACATAAAAAGTAACTTGATGTAAAAAAGGACTTCCTGAATAGTGGATTAAAATGTAACCATAATTTCGTTTTGTGGCGTTGTTTTTTATTGATAAAAAAACTTTGATATAAGGCATCTTTATTAAATTCTTATTAGACCAACCAACTTTTCCAAAGGCGTCGCTCCGAAAAATGTTTGAGAAACACTGGATTTAATAAACGTTAACAAAAAAAGCGGTTACCTTTGAGTCGTATCCGGGGTAAACCTTCTGCACAACCTTGAGTGGATAGGTGGCTAACAAATGAAGCCACTGCTTCTCGTAACCGACCTGATTCATGTGAGTGTCGATGGTAGGAACGTTTTCGTATCCACCAGATAATCGTTCGTCCTGAACAGTAGTGTACATAGAATAATCAATGATTAAGTTTGATCAAAAACTTAACTGCAAGAGAGGTTGTATATAATTATTATGCACTGATGATGAGAACAGCGATTGTTTAACGTTTGTAGTTGGCAGTTATGTTTGTACGTACACTACGGCCCCTTAAACTATACCATACATATCATTTCTTTTATTAAATCTTTTAAACACATTAATATATTTGCGCACACTCGTTTTATAATCGATGGGGCCCCTTCCTGACCACACCCTAAAAAACAATACCCCCAAATAGCAACTGCATACGTGTGTGGACTGGGATCGACATTGTTACATCATAATCCCCTATAGTTATTACTAGATTAGGACTGCAAATTTCACGTAAACGGTGTGCAAATTACACGTAAATGTTGTGAAAATGTAGATAGTTAGACAAACGACCTGTAAGGTTGTGGTTTGGTACAGAGAAGGCAGTAATAAAAACATTGAAGTTTAAATGCTAAACACGGCTTTAAACAAAACACCAAACACTGAAATGTCTGTCTTTAGGCAATCTGAAGAAATGTGTGGAATGTACAACACAGCCTCTATCACAGCCCGAAGCGTGTTTCACATGCAGAAAGTTATTTTAGACTTGCAAGACTGGATTTATTTAGGCAATCATATAGATTCAATTCTCATCGAAACGGTTTTAACATCAACTGTCGTTATTAATACGGAACAGCATCCAGGCTTGAATAAAGCATAAAATCAGTTCAACATGATTTTGGTAAGAAAACTGGTCAAAATCCTTCAATATTACAAGCGATAGGATTTTTTTCATAACACGCAGAAAATTATTTTTGCGGTCTTGAACTGACCGTTTTTAACGATTCAATATATATTGGATACATCGCAAAGTAACAATCGTTGCAAAACGGCGAAAATCTTAAACGCGTGCGCAGTATAGACATGCGAGGGAAAAAGAAAAACGTATAGAAACCACGGTTTTAAAATTCCTGTCATTCGGCACTGATGGTAACAAACAGCGATTGTTGAAACGTTACATTAAACTGGCACTCTGACATGACAGTCTCGAATTATCAATGATAGGCTCGTTAATGCCATTCAAGAAAGTGGTATTACCTCATTTTTTCCTGAAGACCATTTGCCGTGACTCTCCATGAGTTCAACTATGGCGTCCGCCATCGTTGGTGTGAAGAGGGGAAACATGAATACGTCAGGGCACGGTTCAGTGACTTTCGTGTCACTTAAGGTGGCGTTCCAGAAACCGGGATGAATGTATTTATCTTCCCAATCCTGTGAAGCCACTTGGACTTAATATTGTTGTATATATATTTTTCGTGATACATTTTAAGATTTTACGGATTTTGATTTTCAAAATGTTCGGTACTCATTTTCATCCCAAAATCAGAAGGTCTAAGTGCAACTTTTTGCATTTTTTAGGACAGTTTAGGGGAGTGTTCTTATCTGTATCCATCATTTCCTGCAATTTCTTTCAGTCGAAAANCATTCAGAACCAACAGCAAGTATTTACAATTACCTTTGATGGTCCATTGCCATGGATAACACTAGGAAAGGTGTGATACTTGACATTCTTTACACGGGTAATCGTGTCTTGTTCAACCAACTCCAGTTCACCTTTACAATAAGAAAGTTGCAGTTAAACAACAATACAAAGTGTTTAACCTTTACAGACAGTAAGCTAGGAATTTATAATCTGTACCACAATAATTCTTTGTGTTTTGATTCAGGCATTTGTGTTTTGCTTTTTATCACAATGTTTTGTCAGGCCTTGTGCCATCAAATTCTTTTCAAGGTAGTGATTATTGGACCTGACGATAACTTACTTCTTGCAAAGTTGATGTTTTGCACTAGTTTGCTTGTGTGGTCGAGAGTCATGTTCAATTCCCGCTGTTGGAAAAACATAGAACATGAGTGTTTCAATAGCAAAACAACTGTGACAGTAAATGGTTACAACTACTTAATACACTAAACAATATTCAAGTTTTAGAATATGACATTTACCACACAATTTTGAGTAGTTTTACAACTGAAACTGTTGTGTATTAGATTCCTAGCAACATATGCTTATTAATAGTATTCAAAACGTTTTGCATGAACTCAAAACTAAACTTTCTATTACTACCAGTTTCTATTACTTTTTTGTTCAAGAAGAATTGAAATTGTATATATTTAATAACAGCAACCTCTACATATCGGTGCAATAGCAGTAGAAGCTCTACATGTCGGAAAATCATGATCAACCCAACAGTTTAAAAGATTAAAAACAATAAACCCGTAACTGTCACCTTTAACGATCAAGCCAATTCAACAAATGGCCTTAAAGTATATTTGCTTACCCTGATGTTCTCATTTAGATAAAGTTTTGTGTAGTAAAGTTGATCATCATCTGTGTCGGCCAAATCCCATTGGTTGATTGCAGACCAGAACTGAGGGGCATAGCCAATGATACCACCAGAACACAAAAATCTCTTTCCAACGTTCACTTCAGGGTATTTAGACTATAAAAAAGATATATATGTCAACATAATGGATTATTTGGTTCAGTAAAATTATCAAATAGTCAGTACACAAGTTTAGTGGGTGTCGAATATTCAAACGTGGCAATTAGTCACTGCTTTTACAAGCTTTGTCCTTAGTTTTTACCATTCCTTAATCAGTTTTATGCAGACAGCCAATTGCTACAAAATCACAGCAAAAACAGCACTACTTTAAATGCAATTCTGCAAAGTGGCGAAAATGTCACTCGCAAATGTCACAGCAACATTGCCTTCACCCAATGCAGATTGCTGAAGAAATGAACAACAAGTATATGTCAAGAGTGCTTCTGTTGCAATGTTTAGTAAATATCCCTATTTAGTTTGGAATTAGATGTAGAAACAACTGTTAAACCCTTAATTTAAAAAATTTTCTTAAATAATTTTGCAGGAAAAATGGTGAATTACACATATGTTACATGAATGCCACAAAAGTTATCTAGGTGTGCTGCCAAATATTCATTTTGTCAGAGGGCAACGCAGCAGTAAAAATAGGATAGATGTTTAAGGGCTTATTAATAAAATGCAGGTGTGCAATCACCACCACAGTTTCAAAATAAATTTCTTACAAGTTTTTTTTTTGTTTTAACATACAAAGTGTTTCACCAAATAGTTTGTTAATTTGTTGCAAATTTAAAAACCACTGCTCGAACAGATAGAAAACTAAGACACTGGACTAAACAAATTATTTTATTTGTTATGCTGTCAAAGAGGTCCATGAGGTGCACACTTACCTTTAATGAAGCATCCGGCCATATTGTGGTTTCAGCTGATAAAATGAATTTGGAGTTAAATTTTTTAAACTTGCTCAGGATTTCATCCTTTCCAGCAGCAAAAACAACATCATAGCTGTAATATGAACAAATCATGGTATTATGAAGATACTGCCTTGCAAATTAGGATGAGATGCTGCAATTATTAACATCACAAGTTGAAATTGAAACAGCAATCAAGAGGTGCTGCAAAGCACATGCAGAAAACCAAAAAAGATGACACAAGCTCTCAGGCTATTGAGTCTAAACAACTGACATTTAACACAATTATTGATTATTCAAAAAACTAACAAAACTCTATTTTTTTATTGACCGAAGTACACCAAACTGTTCTTATTAGCCCAATACTGTTTACCCTATTGCTGAACGATTCACCAACGATTTCATGAGTGTAGGATACTTGCACTAACAAATAAATACTTTTTGTTGGTTAGTCATTCAATAATGTTTGTATGTTTACCTGTCAGTAAAAAAAAGAACCAAGTTTTGGTTGTCCTTGTATTTTCCTAAAGCATTTTTAAGTAGGTTGACCTTCATGCCTCCACCAACGGTAACTCGAACATCACCGCCAGTCCATTCCTTATTCATACCCAGCACCTATAACAGAAAATCACAAAAAAGTTCTTCAATAGTCCTGTATTCATTAGTGGTTTAGTTGAATTTCTCAAGAAAGAAACACATCAATGGTGTGACTGTTCTGATTGTGTGCAAGCAAATTGTTGCTTTTTAATGATGAAAAAATTAAACACAAAACATTATGGATTTTGTGTTTCGACAGAAATGCTTACAATTGAAGGAACACATTTTTAAATCATCTCTAAACCTTTCTGTACATGGTTAAAATCTCACAATAAAACCACATTATTTTTACACATTTTTGCGGGCAAAATGTGTTTTTAATACAAATAACTTCTGTTAATCTTACCAAAACATCTAGGTTAAAATACTTCAGGGAATCAGCAAAGCGTTTGTAGCCATCGGTTTCATCTGTGGCTACTGTGACTATCAGCAACTCCAGGTCATTGGTTGAGTCTGAATGGAAACATGCACAAGTTTTACACTGGTAGAACGACAAACAGTCTTGTTAAGTATGAAACCCAGTGGACAAAACGTTTGTTCAGTATTTTTTAATCCGCACAAGTTTAGCAAAATTGTTTACTGTCAGAAAATATGTAGAATTTACTCTTGTTTTTGAGAAATAATACAGTTAGGTGTGACAAATATTTATGGTACGCAGGAAAAATGACTGTAATCTTACCTGTTGTTTCCTGGGTGGATAAACCAGATTGCGCAAATAAAATCAAAGCTACTAACACATATAAAATCATCCTAAACTTTAAATTAAACTACAGAAGACATGTATGTCAGAAAAAATTAAGATTCAGTAAAAGCTTGGCCAAACATTTAAGAAAGCAAAATTAGAAAGATAGAAAAACTCATTTATACAATGAAGTCATTCATAAGTGTTTTGTCTAGACTAATTTCGCAAACAGTGTTTTTAGGCCTGAACTCAGTGACCTACGAATCTTGGTTCTTCAATCCTGGCCATCAACACCATTTCAATACTGTCTACATCCACAGCATCGTTATGTAATCAACACAAAAACAGACATTAGTTGCAAACTGCACAGACTCATGGTACAATTTACAAGCCCACAGCTACAACTGCAACGCGTCTGTTTTATTGTGAAGAGTGCCGTTTCGCGCTGTGAGCGTCTGCAGCGGAAACAAGAGAAAAAATCTCGTCTCTTATTTGCTCACGTAGGCGCAACTCGAAGTCACACTGACGTCGCAAGTATCTGTCTGCCGTGACCACTTCACAAATTTGCAGTTTAGCTTTAAATTACCAGCTGTTGCTTCCTGCGTGGTACAAAGCGTCATAAGCTACTCGAAGTTCAAGCAAACTCTATTGTAAACACAAAGACCAAATGTCGGAATCTTCATGCAACATACGGTATTGATGTAGTTCACTCAAATAACTTTCGGCTCTTCCTGGCCCAATACGCAATGGTAGCNTTGTTTCCCTTGTACAAGAATCTTAAATGGCTTACTTTGACCACGTTCGAAATGAGATTGCATGATTGTGGCTGCACTTTTAAAGCCTATGTCATCTCTAATTGTGAGTCATTCATGCGACTAGTTGATTTTTACGTCTATTATTCTGTTTCAATACTAGTTCAATACAATGCCATTGGATTCGGGGCCAATTTCTTCGAAAAACCTGATGGTAAATAATGCTTGCAAAGTAATCTGACTTGATTGATATGTACACCTTATTATTAAAATGCAAATTGACCGTTTACTTTGTGTTGTTTTGTTTGCAATTGCCTATAGTCTCAGCATAGATATCACAGAGATAATAAATTTCTATTAAATGGTCTCGGCAAATGGGTGCCGTAAAACAAAAAAGGTTAAGGACCACTGCGCCTTTGATAGCGTGAGATATTTGCTCATTGAAACAAAATTGTGGGCGTTAAGTTTCGCACCTTGTTGCGACCGGGACGAGCGCACGTAGGCTACAATTGCTTTGAAAATGTCAGAGCGCCCTTTACGATCGTTCCTTACAGTGTTTACAATTTTCGAACAAAATTTTTGAAACCAACTTGGTGATTACAGAGGAATTCTTTGGGTTCTGAAATTAATTGCCAAAGAAAGTTTAAATAGCAAAATAGAAGAAAAATTTAGGCTACCTGACGTAGACGCTGCAAGGTCTCTTGGTAGTTCTAAATGTTGCAAACCGTGCCTAATTTTTAACTCTGTTTAAATTATTTGACAAAATATTATGTTGTCTAGTTTACATGTGGCAAAAAGCTGGAAACAAATTTTCGTTGCACACAAATTTAGCGTGGCCCGCCTCCACTGTATTTAAGTTTTTATTTTCCGTCGACTGTTTGCTGATTCAGACCTGGTGGATGTGAACCCAGGTCATTTTCGAGACGACATAATAAGCGTCAAATTCTACAGCAATACAGTATTGACAAAAGTGCGGGCTCTATCGACTGTGCAGTAATTTTTGTTTCCTCACTAGGTGCGCAAAAGAGCAATTATTGATGCTCTTGTTAAATACATCGA
>QXVZ01026090.1:0-13262 GCA_008931825.1 Phallusia fumigata
CATAGCGCAGTGGTGGCACAAAGTACAAAGGGCACAAACGTGCTTCAGGTGTAATTCAGCAATCACGCGATGTTGCATCGACTAAGAGAGACTGAAGACGCTTCGCGGTCCCCCTAAAATCGCCTCAAGGACCCCTGAGGGGGGGACCCCACTTTGAGGACCACTGGTTTAAACTTATGCTATTTTCGCTAGATTTTTAAATTCCTGGAATGACAAAACATGTTCAATGACCCACTGTATTACGAGTGTTTGTAATTTGGTTTAGTTTTGATTATCATGTCCCATCTTCGCCTACTAGTTCCTGAGCCCACTGTATGTAGTTTTATCCAAGTTATTTCCATTTTGCCAGTTAAACACTTAAGATTCGAGCCTGTCTTGAACTTTCGTTTTTTATCGTTTTTCAACTTGCCACCTGAAAATGTTTGTTTTTGCCAACTGGAGTGTATATTTCAAACAAAATCCATAGTTTTTTTCTAAGCCTTTTATCCCCACACGAGTCAAAATATATTAGTTAAACTTTGTGTTCTTTCTGTCCATGCCATGTACAATCACTTGCAGCATCTTTACGTGTATAGTACATTATTTTTCGATGATTGCCGTTTCTCCAGTTAGTACAAAAAAATACAACACAGCATCTTTCAATATTTCTTAAATTTCAAGCTTTTTAAACAACGTACAATTCTTGTAAGGGCCATCACTCACAATAACAATAACCCTGGCAGCGTTTCGATATTGACCATCAAAAATCCGAAGGCACAACCACCACTTGTAGCAAAAACTTGCGAGAAATTCATATCCCAAATTCTCGTTTGTACAGTGTATTATAGCGGGTACATACAAGTACGTTTTTTGTTTGCATGCTGGCCTTCGTGTCGTACATCTCATTTTCCAACTACTGCCCTGTGAATAGCCTTAAATCGACGTATATCGTGAAGCAATTATGCCAAGCATGACTGGTACAGTTCAATTCATAACAGTGTCAGTGCATGCTCTTTGTACTTTACTATACACGCTATTGCTGTCCATATTGTGACACAATTATGCCTTTGTTATTGTGAGGCAGTTTCTGTATAATACCTTGCCGATTTTGTTCCTTCGTTATCAAGTCTTTTATTCTTGATTTTGTTGTCCAATATTGTGGCTTGCTTTTTAGTTGTCTACGCATGTCAATAAAAAACTCAAAAGGTGTCAACTATCAAGGTTGCTTCATGGGGATTTTTTTAGAGAACGAATTCTGCATTCACTTGACTGCTGTCATGATATTTTAGTCAATAAGATTTCTGTAACCGAATTTACAACAACTAAACTACTTAATTGGCAGAGAGCCTACTGGGACCTCTACGAAAACTGTAGGAATAAAAATGTAAATAATCTATTATTACTGCACACTGCTATTGCAGCAGTTTAAATTAATAAACACAAAAAATTATTTTATTACCCGATGCAAAACCGACGTTTGACAAAAAATTGTACATCTATCGTCAACACGCAAATTATTTATTTTTAGAAACTGTAATCATGGAAATCATACATTTTTTATGTGATCTCTATTGTTTTCGCGCAGGGTGGATCCTCAAATAGGAGAAAAGTTAATTTTTGATGATAGTTTTGCATTTGTTATTTGTAAATTATTAATACACGACATTTTATGGACTATCACAGAAGTTTAAAACTGATTGATCTGTTTTGTGTGCCGTTGCCTTTACAAAGATGTAATTTAGAAAGTTAAACAAAGAATTTGGATTGCAGTCCAGTTCAAAACTGAAATATCGACAAGATGTGACCCGTTTGTTTGTCACATAAGTTATCTTACCTCTAAGCCAAGTTCTGTATTTCTATTTTGAATGTATGAGAGTGACCAAAAGATTTGTTCACATAACTTTGTAGCTTGCATTTACAAAGTCTGAGAGTGAACGCTCTGCATAAACATATGTTAGACAAATAAAAAGACAAGTAATAAAACTTAAAACATTTCTGTTCAACTATAAATTTAAAATTCTAAATCAACCTTATTAATATAACAAAACATGGAATTAAGATTTTATCACTGATGATCGCATGAGTTATTAACGAAACGTTTAATGAATAAAGCATGTCGCTTTTAAGAACTATTTGGGCCAGTATGTTTTTGTTAAGAGTTATGAACAGATCCATGTTTGGTTTTCCAATGGAATTAACCAATTTTTATGGATGTGGTTGTTACCTTCTTATCTGCTGACAAGGTAATTTTTAAAATAAAAATTCCTGCGCAGAAAAATGTTCCATACACTGGGTATGTTTTAGCGTACATAACATAACTTGCTTTATATGATATGTTGTATAGTTTCAGCATAAGTTAATATAACACCAAGCAATCTTTGTGTGGTAAAATGTGGTGCAAATTTTGTGGATCATTCACTTGCAAAATTGTTTGTTGATTTTGCAGTTTTACAGCCTTTTAATATTATGTGTCTATTTTTAATTTTAGGAGTTGGTGATTTTAATGAGTGTAAAGGCCCCAATTTAAATCGAGTTTGTTTGCAATTAATAATTTTTGACCCAATAGCATCATTCAATTTCAAATTAATTTTAGCTTAAAAAATAAACAGTTTTTTAGTAACAAATTTTTGAATGCTTGTCATCCAAATTTACCATGTAAGCAGTATTTCCAATATACTTACAAATAGATATATATGCAACTCTATTGTGCCTGTGTTGTGCCTGTGTGTTTATTGAAAAACATAATATATATCATATGGCAGATACACATTTAAATGTTATCATTTTTGCTGTGGTCTTGTTTGTTTAGTTAAAATAATAAACGAATTTGTAGCCAACTAAGTCATCCCCATCATGTACGACTAGTGAATTGGTAATGTACCCACCAAATTTGTCTGTTTCAGGGGTATAACACAGTTCAAATATTTATACTGGTTAAAGGATATAGTGAATAAACATTTCCATGTGTTAGCACTGTATTGAAATGCTGGTTGACATAAAATCGTGATCATGCCCCTTGTCAAGCGAAGCGTTTCACCGTCGGATCTCTGCAGGGATAGAATTCCTTCCAACATAAAAAATGAGTTGGAGTGTGTCACAAACAACACCCTGTCAGGTTTGTAAAATTAGAAAATGTTAAGTGTTAGCAGCTTTCGAGAATTGAAATACTCAAGTACTGTATAATGACTAAAAACCGAACGATTAAAAGCACACCAACCACATGCATATAGAACTATGTATTTTGGTTTGTATGCAGGCAGTGCTTTGGCCTAATCTGTAGAACTTGCTTGCCCAAAGTAAATACCAAGTGCTGTGTTCTATAGCATTTGTCATTGCCTGCAGACATGTACAATGGCTAATGACTGTTTATGTTCGACTAAGGTGGCACAGAAACGTGGTTATAATGGACTTCTGTTGTTTCAACTAATGTGTGTGGGTGGGATCTGCATTAACTTTAACAGTAGTGTTGTATTATTATGATGAAAATTTACAAAAAAATTCTTATGCTTTTCTTCTATAAATTTACATGGTCAAAAATAGCCACACATATATATAAGACTGTAATATGCGGCATTCCAAAAATGCAGTGTCTGAAAGAATGTAAATAAAATATGAGTACCCAGAATGTTCTCAAACATTAATGTTGTTTACAAATGACTGGATTTTAGAGTTTATAACTAAAATGCATTGTAACTGTTACTCATATATATATCCTAAGGGTTTTATATTTTGTACAATGTTCCTTTGATATGTGCATTCAGTTTACCGAAGTTTATCCATGTCAGCAAATTTTACAATGAATTAGTTTGGCATTTATTTGTTTGTTATTGACCAACTAATACTTCTACTTGTACAATAACAGTAAAACCAGTTTTACATAAATTGCAATTTGGAGTTTTGTTTTAGACACAATAACCAAACCGTTTTGCAATTAATTATTTTTTTGCAAATTAATCAGCTTGGGTTTGTGTTCATTGCCTGTTTCCTTCTATGACATGCGCAGTAAACCCGTTGTGTATGCCTTATGACAAAACGTCAGGCAATCACAGGATGCAATTACCTGAAAAACATTGGTACTGTTTCTATGCATTATCCATTAGAAACAGTTATTGCGTCACACTGTTATATTATGTGCATGTCAGTTTGTAAACTATTACAAGGAATATGATTGCATAAATGCTCTTGTGCTTTGCACATGCTAAGTGAAATGATTTGGCATGGTGCTAAAGTTGAATTTTTCTACACTAAACATAAATATATTTTCTAAACAGCTTTAGTCTGGTTTTAAATCATTTGTTCAAGTGTCTGGTCCCTCAAAGTGCCATGAAAAATTAATGCAGCTTCAATCTTGGCCAATGAATATTTTATTACTTAACATTGTCGTGATACAGCGCCTCTCCATACTAGCTAACTTCATAACCAGTTACCAATAGCTACAATAAGCATGTGTGTTTGAACAGGAGTCATTTTGCAACTTTCATCGTTGTCCATGCATGCTGAAGACATGTTTGGGGAACTATTTTCCGAGGCAAACTCGTTCTATTCGAGGGCAAGCCACCTACAGGAACGGATAGACAATTTGTCAGTAAAGGTCACCCAACTTGATTCCACTGTCGAAGAAGGTATGTCGATTCGAATGGCATAGTTTGATGGCTGGTAAATGCCAATGGCAACGTCAGATGTTTGTGATTTAATCTCTTCACCACCGTACTTTACAGTGTCACATTGAATGCTTGCAGCCAAACTATTAGATGTGTGGGGTTTTATGATTATATTTATATATCCTATAACTCTAACTCTTGGATTTTTAAACTCTTTGGTCTACCCCCCTCAACCTCTGCCCAATCTTAATCAACAACTGATAAAATGTAAAGTAGAACATGTTTTGTATTCTTTTTCTTTTTATTAATGGAAAGAATAGAGCTGTTTTTTGAAACCAGCAGTAGAACTTATGGTTGGTCATGCTGTACAAGGCTTTTTAAGGCTTTTTGTTCTGAATTATGAAAAAATAAAATATATTTTTGCCTCTGCAGGAATGACAACACCATGTACACAATTACCTAAAACTCTTTAATAACTATAAATTTCTCGACATGCAAGAACAGATTAAGCATTTTTAACACTCCCTGCATTTATGCTACGGTTTAGTAGCTTGTCCATTGTTCCATAATAGCTTTTCATAAAACTTAACTCGAGTGGAGGTAGTCCTTTCCAAAAGTTTGATAATCACAGCTCAGAATAAAAGTAGGCCCGAATTGTTAAATCAGTGTGTTTGACAAAAAACATTCTTTATGAGCCAATTCTTGTTTATCACTGTTTGTCAGCAAACATTGGTTGGGCTAAATAAATGCAGAGCTTCTAAGAAATTACTTAGTGCCTACTTCTTTAGTCTTATGTAAACAACAGTGGTGTGGCTGTGTTACAAACATGCATATTTACCTCTAACGCTTAATAAGAATCACCAACAGCGTTGCTGAAAATATTAATACAAAACAGAATAACATAAAACATTTATTCAGTTTTGCAACCGCATTGTTAAAATTGTCCTAGAAAACTATAAATTGTGCCAACATTTAGATTATCTATTGATCTATAGTGGTGCGAAAAAGTGAAACTCAGGCCAGCGTAAATGGGGGGCGGGGGCGTCTTTTGTTTTTTGCTCACGAGCAAACTTTGAATGGGTGCCAACGTCCAGCCTTGCCAACTCTGTATGAAGAAGGAAACAGTATAACTCGTGGCGCGACATGTATTTAATATCATGAGCTGATTGCTCTTCCTGGTGTTGTGTCACTGTATCAACAAATCTGACCACTGCTCTCTACATGTTGAATTAGGCATTCCAAAAAGATGTACATGAATTATTCGTACATTTTGTGTACAAACACAAAACTAGGCATTCATATAAGTGGTTTTACAAACATTTTTTGTGGTAAACGGAGATGAGATCTTTTTTGTTTAGTTATTAGGAATATGGTTCATTAAGAAGGCAATTATATTTTAGGTTTTTACTTGTGTTGGCATGCTTGATAATGCTTTAGATATATGGGCAAATTAATCTGTAAAATACCAAACATGAATAAAATGTATATTTATTTGACAGAACTGTATTTCAATGGACAACATTTGACATAAAATGTTAATTTGGCAAGAAATTTTCTAAGGTTCCGGAATTTTCGGCACATTTTCCATTTACTTCAACAGCAAAAAAGATTGAATTTTAGTGAACTGTCTAAAAGAATTGAACAAATCCACAACAGGCAACCTCCAAGCGCTTTGAATTTCCTTTTTCTTATNACCAAACATGAATAAAATGTATATTTATTTGACAGAACTGTATTTCAATGGACAACATTTGACATAAAATGTTAATTTGGCAAGAAATTTTCAAAGGTTCCGGAATTTTCGGCACATTTTCCATTTACTTCAACAGCAAAAAAGATTGAATTTTAGTAAACTGTCTGAAAGAATTGAACAAATCCACAACAGGCATCTCCAAGCACTTTGAATTTCCTTTTTCTTATGTGTATATAATTTCCATTTAGTTTCCCTGCATGACATCAACATGCGAAAAGCGTTCCGCTCAAGCGACACCACTGACCAGCAAGTTGTGTCGCGGGAATCACTTCCTTCAACTCTTATGACAACTTACAACAAAGCCAACAAACCACCCCCACTGCATGAACTCAACCAGTTTAGGTAAGAAACTAATAGAAGCTAATTCTAAACATGTTTAAATCTAAACAACAAATTCGCACTGTATGCATGTTTAATGTGTGGTAAAACAAAGTCAAAATCCGGGGAATATTAGTTAAAACAGCTGTTGTGTGTATAAATCAATAGAGTTATATTGTATTGTGTGTAGTTTGAATGTTGCACATTGTACACACCAGAGTTGGATTAATTACATGATTTTAGTCAAATTACAATTACAATTACTCAGTCCTTATAAATATGAATTACAACTACAATTATTCTGAGAGTTGTAAATAATCACAAATTGTTTTTACACAACGACAGAACAACATGTCGATATTTCTAAAATGTATAGCCATGCTTCCCAAATGCTGCATAAAAATTGCAAGCAAATTACAATTACAATTACACAAACTCAAAATGTTTGAATTACAATTGCAATTACAATTACAATTGCACCAAAAGTAGTAATTAATTACATTCAGATCAATTACAAATTGTAATACACAAGAACATCTTTTACTTTTTATATTTGTTTACTGAAAAGACCAAAATGTTTAATACATATGTTTGTTTGTTTATTGTTTAGGGATGATGGCCGGGATGCACTTAAAATCTACACAGACCCGGATTACTTTTTCAACCTGTGGCGAGAGGCGATGCAAAAAGAAATGCGGGACGCCAAAGAAAGAAGAAGAGAACAAAGGAAAAAAGAGGTTTGTAAGGAAAAACAGCCCACGAAAAACTCTTTTACAAATCACCTCTGTCAATCCATTTCCTTAAACTGATATGAGCAAGCATCTTCAGGTCAAAGACAATACCACAATGAATTGAATACATCCTCAAGTTGACAACGTGCTTAGTATTATAAGATGATCATCTTAATTCTGCTGCCTAAGCAAATCACCTGAATAGATAAATAAATTGCAATGTTGCTGCGCTGCTGGAAATAGAATCATTTATCGACTTAATGTTTATTACTACGAAGTGAAATTGAAAGTTTTCGGGGTATATTATTCCCTGTTTTGGATAACATAAAAATAGATTGTTATCAACATTTTTTGCAACATTTTTCCATGTTGAATATACATACTAGGTCGTAATAGTTTTTGGTACATGCTAAGTTGCTAACTGATCGGCCACACATAGTTAGTTATAACGCTTCCTGGCTTATACATGGCTTTGAGTCATGGTGTCATACATAGATCGACTCTCAGCGTGCCATCTTTTAATTTTGTCGGGTTATGTTTTAGTTTTAGATCACTTGATTTGTTTGGCATCTAAAGCAGTTTTTTAAAAATTAAACATAACCCAGTTTTAACCTAAAAACGTGTACACAAACTACAAATGTATCTAATTATGGGTCCTCTTCCCTAAAGTGCAGGCTTTTTTTACGTCAGTTTTTACTCATTTTTTCTCTCTTACAATTTTGTCCATGTACTTTTGGCTAAGATGTTAACCAATTTAAATGAAATTCACACATGTTGTAGTTGTAGATATGGTCATGTAGATCTGTTTAGTTTGACCCGAATCGGTCAAATTGTTAAAACATGTCAAAATTGGATGAACTTTAGACAGCTATGGGAACATGTCATTGTGGTACATCTTTGGTGTTTTAGCATATAGCTGTAGTAGTTGACCTGCTTACTCCATTAAGTTTGTGGATTGAGCCATGGTGGTGCATAATTCCCTTTTTCTGTTTGATGTTATAGACACCAATTCTTTCATTAAATCAAACAAATTACACAAAATTTATTAAAAATACCTGCAACAATTTTAGCTTGCATCTTGTTTGTGTGGAGACCAATGCGTTTCTGCCCGCAGAAACAATCATGCCATTAAAAAACCTACACACATACGGGACCCATTGTAAAATAATTAAGTGAATAAGTATTCATCATTTTTAAATAGTGTGATAGTGTTTGTGAAATGGCAACATGGTGAATATTTTTCATAAAACTTAGGTAACATTTTCAGCAAACTTCAGGAGAATGCATTATATCCAACCTTTCTCTTTATAATCCAACCCTTGAAAAAAAAGTTTCCAAATTGGTTTGCACATCAACCAAACATTCACGACTTTATTTTCTGTAGAAACGAGCAAATCCAAATTACCGAGAGAAGAACAAAGTGAAAATGGCGATACCTAAATCGAAACTTCGAGCTCAGCAGATGAAGGAAGGTGTGGAATTTGCCGACACAATAAAACCGCGGATGCCAGAACAAGCGAACGCACATGCAGAACCAAAAGTACCAAAGTATGTCACTTTCCTTACCAGAAAAACACATCGTTTGTTGTGGTTAAACTGTTTGATTTGTATATCTTTTGGTTTTTGTGGAGTACTAAAATGTCTCACTAATATGTTTTAAACATGTTTTGCAAAACAGACTGAAGCTGTTTTAGTTTTTNCCACTCTATCACTGTGTAATCACGAACAAAAACTAAAGAACGACCTACTAGTCAAAGTGTACAGGGTGTAGGCCGAAGGAAACCTCTAAAAGTCAATAGCTTTTGTCCCACAGTTACTGAGAAGGCTTAGTAACATACGCATTAACTTCTACAATACTTTGCTTTGTAGTTTGTATTAACTTCTACAATACATAGTTATCTTGTTTGTCACAAGGCAATACATCATTAAGCCTACACTTTGTACATGCACTCAGTGGTATTGTGGGCATCTTTTGTAGGTACAATTTACAATTTTAAGTAAAATTTATTCTTTTTGGTTTTTGCTGTTTATTGCAGGAGACACAAACAATGTAACCAGCAAGTAATTTCGAATATTTTTGCACCTTTATTACGTTCTAGTCAGGTTTTTACTTAACGGTTTATTTGCGCCAACCTAACAAAACAGTGAGGCATCGAACAACCGCTAAAGTTTTCTAGTCCAGATGCACCCTTATGGTTGCTTGCAGACAAAATCTACCTTGTATTCATAAGGTCGGAACTCAGCCGCGTTCCGTATCTTTGCAAAGAACAAAAGTCCTCGTAGCATAACGTTGTACAACAATCTGCAATCGAAACTGCAGTAGGCCAGACAGCTGGACGCCGAACGTGTTTTGAAAACCACAACCAATGCTTTGGCTACTGAAAACAGAAATGAAACAAATTGCATGATAGCTCTGAAAAGCCCAATCCCAAATGTTGAATAGTGCCCCTATCAAAGAGGTGCACAACCTGTGGTCGCGGATTAATACGGCCGCGCACATGTATATTAAAACACATGCAATGGCGGCCGTGCATTGATAAAAACTCCTTTGCTTTGATAAAAAGCACGTAAGAACAGAAAATTCGTTAAAAAGTAACTTCATTGCACTTTTAGTCACGAGTGAACGGGATACTACCAGATAAATATCATTCCTTTACAAAATACAGTCTATAAAACACAACTTTGACTCACTAACCGACAGTGAAAGTCTGGGATGCGACCTGCAATAACGAAGTAGTTTGTGCACTCCTGCCCTATCAAACCCTGTTGAATTTTATTTTCAGTTCCTCCTCCTCCTCCTCCAAGCGCAGCTCCACCTCCTCCATCCGCAGGTGGTGGTGGAATGGCCAACGCCCTAATGAATGTAAAGTTGAAACAGCGAGAGGAACCGGCCCAGGCCCCTGCCCCGGTTGATGATAGAAGCAACCTGCTGTCAGCCATAAGAGACGGTAAGCTAAGTTGTGTGGTGATTATGGGTCCCCTTCCACGGGACACATATTGTTTTTATTCTGTCTTTTTATTTCTTTTTTTCTGTCTAACGCGAGTTTGTTCCCACGTTTCGGTCAAGAAGGAGTTGTTCAGAATTCTTCAAATTTTCANTAGATGTGTATCTGAAGTTGTGCACTGTTAACTTTTTGCCCCAATTCACCCATCGGTTCACCCACAAGCCCCCAAAACGTGAAATTTTTAAAACGGCAATATTTAACAAAACAGATGAGCATGGTTGCACAAAATATTGCTCAAATTTTCAAACGGGTTCAAGTTACCAGTGCAATACCTATACCAAAAGTTTACAATACAATGTATTCAACACATAAAATGTGTTTTTAACTGCTACGCTGCGATTACCGTTGCAATGTTTAAAAACATGGTTTAGAATACTATTTAGCAGACGAAAACAGCTAACTCAGTGGCTGATAACAACTTTTTTATACCGCTCCTAACTAGCTAGGAGATTTGGTCAAAAATTGAAAAAAATGTTTTTGACGGACAAATACTCGCTTTATTTTAAACTCGCCTAATCAGCGTGCAAGTAGAAAATAAACCCAATGTAATTGAAACATTTGACTAAATTACTTTTTTTGGTCGTTCAAAACAGTTTTCCGACTAAAATTGTGGTTGTATTCTGTTTAAACAACCAAATAATCCCTCAGTTACCCCATTGATCGTTTTATTCTTCAACGCCCACTTAATAATAGCGACGTCCCCAGAGGCGTGCTGGCACGTTATGAACCACTAAACTATTTAATTTAAGCAACAGCCAGTTTGACGACATGGTGTCGTTTGCGCCACGCATCATTTAGGTCAGTGGTCGGTAAATTTTTTTTTACGAAGGCCCAAATTCTTCATTTAATCTTAACTGGAGGCCCAACAGCATAGAACGTTCCGTACAAAACCGAGACAGGTTTGTTTCATAAACCCTAATCAATCTTTTTGTGTATAAAAACCACATTTTTAATTGTTTAAATTCGCCAATGAAATTTATATCGAGTACACTTTACTTTGCTATTCATGTGTTTCAGACCTTGCCTGTTCCATCACATTTCATTTGTTACATAACAATTATTTTTGTAATGTCAAATAACTATTGTTTGTTTTATCACAATGCATCCCTACACAACAATTATTTGTCATGTCAAATAATCACCATTCACATGTGGTGCAATGGCGTACGTCTCCACGTTTTAGCCCCACCATCGCGTCAGGATCCAGCTCCTATACACCACGCGCCCCACATAAGTAAGGTTTCCGCGGCCGAATAAAAAGTATTAGGCGGCCCACAGTTTGCCGACCACTGGTTTAGGTGATGCTTGCCGCTTCTACACAGCTGAAGTAAAAGTCAAATTCACGTAAATGTTACTAACGTGACAGGCCTATTACGTAAAATGTAAAAGAAACGGAACAAAACTGAAGCCCTGTTGAAAAACTACGACCTTACACGCCAGTATTTAATATTCAAAGATGTTGCAAGGTATTACATGTACAGACGGTGTGGCTGATATTTAAGTGGAATTCAGTGACGTGGTATTGACGTCAACCACGTTACGTCACAAGCCTTGTTATCAGTACGACACGCATGTCCACTGGTCTTCTACGAACTATAAAGACAACACGTTATTTACCTTTACATNTAAAATGTAAAAGAAACGGAACAAAACTGAAGCCCTGTTGAAAAACTACGACCTTACACGCCAGTATTTAATATTCAAAGATGTTGCAAGGTATTACATGTACAGACGGTGTGGCTGATATTTAAGTGGAATTCAGTGACGTGGTATTGACGTCAACCACGTTACGTCACAAGCCTTGTTATCAGTACGACACGCATGTCCACTGGTCTTCTACGAACTATAAAGACAACACGTTATTTACCTTTACATCATAACGTTTCGCATCACGTCATGCTAAAAATGTCATAATGATTACATTGGGTCAAGCTGTAAATGCTGGTAGGTTTCCAGATCTTTGCGTATGGTACTGTGGTTCGCTAATTGTGCGTCGTTTTATTTTCCAAAGCCGTTGCATAATTATTCCGTTTCGTAGCTTTTAGATTTGTATCAATAAATACAACTTTGATAAGAAGCGTCTGTATTAAATTCTTATCGCTTGTGCATAGAAAGTCCAAACAACTTTTTCAAAGGCGTTACGTCGAAAATGAAGTGAGAAATAATAGCGTACCACATCAGCAAGAACGTGTATTTTCTTTCAGGAACATTATGGGCATGCAAATTTAATTCGATATAACAAACTTGTTAGAAGTTGGCTGCACAAAGCTCGCTTACAAAACCGTTTTTATCGCTATGTATGTAAAAATAGAGCTGAAATTGCAAAATACTTATAAACACCTGTGCACTTCACTTCTGTATAAGCCCTAAGAATGTCGTCTTTTGTGCCAATTGGTTCATTGTTCGTCGATTACTGAAGTAATTCGCCAGCCCCGTGCTTCAGCCAATCATTACCTTTGTCACTCCATCTGGGACTTTTCGAATGAAGCCGACTGTGTGATTTATTAATGAACTTCAAAAAGGGGTTAACGTGATCGCTTTAATTAGTGGTGACTTGTTTCTAAGAGCTGAGTTCAATGGGTTTTGCCTTTTTTTCCTATAGTTGTTGTAAGTTTCGAAATCTTGAACCATGTGGCGCACGCTGTTGTCCTTTACGCTTTTCACTTTATGTACAGAATATTGCGGAATTAGCGTACTGGTAACCTGTCAAAAAGTGGCCAACATGAGGTTAATTTAGTTGTATTTTTCTGTCAATGGTTTAAACGTTGATTTTTCAGCAATGTAGTAAATAAAGCACTGCAATTTAACTCTTCTGTTTCGCTTAGGTATCAACCTGAAGAAAGTTGAACAGCGCGAAAAAACGGCAGCAGCGACA
>QXVZ01026097.1:0-14168 GCA_008931825.1 Phallusia fumigata
TTAGAAAAGTATGGTAAAAAGCATTTTCTTATTTGTGTGCATAATTAGAAATATTCAGACATAAGAGCGGTATATTGTACGCAAAATCTCATAAAACAACTTTTTTTAAAATCATAATGTTTCACATTCTTCGTATTTAGGTATAAAAAACTTAGAAACCGACTGTAAAAATCTTTAAAGCTGATGACCCCTCCACCACCACCGTGACCTCTCTGGTTGTCATGGTTATTGAGGAAAACCAGAGCGTTTCCGTCAGGCATCATGCCCCAAGCTGAACCAAAGTTGTGCAGATACTAAATGAAAATGAAAAATAAACTAGAGCTAAAAATAATTTGGTTCACTGCGTGGTTGGTTAGGCTTGCAGAAACTCGCTTCCTTTTTTACCTGAATCTTTTTAATGTTTTTGTGCAAATTGAGTCCATACTTGAACTCTGTCACTCTGCCGAGATGGAAGTATTGGGAAGCTGTGATTGGTTCGCCTGATAAAAACAAACTTTTGTTAAATGCAGTTCGACGGTTTCCACTTTGTTCGGCAGCAAGTGCACCCCTTTACAAATTTTCGCCGCTCATTGGATGTTTGCTCAAAAATATGTGGCGCATCCTTAAAATTTTTTTTTATTAGTCGCATTTTTTTAAACAACTAAAACAATCAACCAAAAATGTGAAAAGTGTGAGATGTCTAGCAATAATGCGTGCGGGCCAGCCCCCCAAAACTGGATTTATTCTGTTAACATTTTTATTACCACTTGCAGACCTTACTTTAATTCAGCTTTTCAGGTTTCCAAGCCAATCATGTGTTGTAACTAAGTCTTCATAATAAAATTCCCTGGGAACTGTGCACATTGTTCCACATGAAAACCGTTCGAAACTGCACCATCAAACGCGTTTGTGTTTATATTCCAACTCTAATCACTTGGAAGATGACAATCCACATGAGTCATACCTCCTTGATCGATGACCTCCTGATAAATAAAGGGCTTCGATCCATCTGAAAGATTGTGAAGACCCTTGAAGATGACTTCGAGATCACCAGGCCACATATGCTTACATGCATCCACCCGGAAACCAGTCACACCCAATGAGATCAACTCGTTCATGAAATGAATTATCTTTCCTGTACAGAGAAGTTTGTGTTAATGTTCTATGAAAGTGGGGATAGACGAGTGAAACTTAACCCCTGAAAAAAAATTGAAAACCTAATCTAATAAGACTTCTAATTAATCGAGAAAATGTGTTTGTTTAGTTACAAAAAACACTTGCTTTTGCAAGCATAAACTTTTACCAAATATGTAAGAAATGTTACCAAACTGTTTTTTTCATGAGTTTAAACAAAGTTTTTTAATATGATAGTATGTGGTGCAGGTACCTTGAACCTTTTGACAAATACTTAACTGTTCTTCGGTATATTTTGAATGGGACCGACTTTGTTTAGGCATAACTTCTCATAGTATCTTATTCAAACAAAAATGCAGATAGGCTACTTATGGTTTTGCATGTCAAATAGTTTACCTTTAACGTATTTTTTTACTTGGTTCAGATCAAAAAGCCTGTCAAGGCGGCAGTTTCGCACCTACAAGGGAAATTAGGAATAGTTTGTTCACTCGTTTTCATCATTCAAATCAGTTTGTGTGTTTATCCATTACTATTCGCATTCGGTATGTGATAAATCTTTCTGATGTAGCTAAATAGCCTGTCATTTCAACATCCACAGCCCTCTATACATATCGATAGTGCCCTATACTCTTTGGGATTACCGTTGCGCAACTGTTTCCGACTGATTCGAGGCATTTATCTTAACTATTTCATTCACCAAGCCAAATGACCTTAACTGATCTAGACCGAAATTTAATGAACAAAAAAGTAACTTTATTTTTACAAGTAACTATATTTTAAAAGTGACAAGTAATTATTTAACAAAACAACTTTAACTAACTCCCTGGGTCAAAGTTAACACACCTGGTTGATATCACCATAGTTTTCAACTCCACCGGACAAGGTGTGGCAATTTCCGTCGTTAAAATCCAATCTAGAATACGGAACTCCGGGAAGTTCTTCCGTTGTTGAGTCATAATATGATCCGCCAGTTCCCGTCCCTGCAAATTACTTAGCTGGTTCGTAAGTCGGAAGTTAATAGTTGGAAATTTTATAGTAAAGTTTTTGCCGGGCCAGTAGTTAAAGCCTTGGGCACCCAGGGCCACATCCGACCAGGTTTTGTTGCTGATGACAAACCAAATACCAAAATTAAAACAAAGCTCAAATTGTACAAATTTTGTACAACTTTAAATTTCCTCACAAGTTTAACCATGGCTACAACCGGAATAGTTTAGTAACATGGGTCAGGGACAGGAAAGAGCCCAACTGCAACTTTTATTGTATTTGTACGGAAATTTCAAAATCAGACAAAACCGTTCTGCATTTAAAATGGTTATTGGTGTTTAAGTCGTGAAGTACCTTTTCAAAATCCATATTTCATAGTAATATGAAAGGAAACTTAGTAAATAGCAAATAAGGAAACTTACCACTGCCTACAGCTCGGCACATATGATTGATGATAACATCAGCATAAATCTTGACTCCAACGTTATTGCAACGTTCAACCATGTTTCTGTAGCCACAAGACGAATTTTTACTTTGCGGACAGAAAGGATTTAATAGATAGGATAAGGTAATCACACAATATTTACAAAATGTAAAAGTACAATATCAAGCCAGGATTTATAATAAGCCAATGTAATAACAGGTGATAAAATCGCTGATGCTGGTCGTGAGATAGCTTCAGTGCTCCAAACACCTTACTAGGCGCATTGGTTAGCATTTCTTAAAATTAGACAAAATATCTTACTGAAGGGCTGTTCTGTTTCCAGATCTTGTGGTTAATACGTAAGAGACAGGTTGTGGTATCTCTCCCACCAGGGCCGGCCTTGCACAATACGATTCTCGTTTGGTGGCGATATCTGGTTTGCCAAAACAGCAAATGAAAACATAGCTACACAAACGAGCTATGCACTGTCAATAAAGATAAACAGAATGACTTTGTTGTAGCGCGTTAAAGATGCCAGTAAGTGTGGCGTCTATAAATATGTAATTTATCCCACCTCGACGAATATTATTTTTTATTTACAAACCTTTCTTTGCCTCAGAAAAAACATCACAGGTAATATTAAAACAGCGGTTTAGCACATATAACCTGCTCTTTAAAACCAAAATCGTCTATTATTACTGATAAATATCTTTAATCAATTTGATCTACTGTTTCCCTTATCTTACCTGGACACCGCCCCACATGTTTGGCCCGAGAATTTGCTCGCACTCATCCGCTATAGTGTCCCAATGCCACTCGAAAAGATGGACGATCCCACTTCGGCCAGCAGCGAAATTCGGGTTCCACTGGGTCGTACAGGAAACAACAAGAAACAACAAAGTCAAAAACACTCGCATTATGTTTAACGTGTACCAAAGTACGCGTCTTCTGGGAGGTACTCAGATAAATAAATCGTTATAGATGCTTAAAGCCCTAACCGTTTGCTATTTTAGAAACACCTGGTTCAGCAACGATTTTTAACCTTTAATTTTATAATAATAACTATGCTATGGACGTGGTTCTATCTGACATACTGCTGGGAAGCATAAAAACGTGTAAATTTTCTGAAATTTAACTGTCAATTTTTTGACACATAATGTTAGTCATTTTGAGCAACTAACGCAAAAAGCGATCTAGGTAACATCATGTGATATTCTGCCTCCAGAACTATTGCATTTTACCCGGTGCTGGTGGCACTGCTCGTATTATAGAAAACGCCGTGACTGTGACACAAAAACAAGTTTAATTTTTTCCTTCCGCCTTATTAATCAGGAAGCGACTTGTTGTTCCTGGAACTGCATCGGGATCCGCCCGATAACATAGAGCACATCCACATACGATGCAAATCAAC
Organism: Phallusia fumigata; assembly: GCA_008931825.1. Classification (NCBI taxonomy): domain Eukaryota; kingdom Metazoa; phylum Chordata; class Ascidiacea; order Phlebobranchia; family Ascidiidae; genus Phallusia; species Phallusia fumigata. The sequence goes on from QXVZ01026097.1 coordinate 3,933, forward strand.
TGCTAATTTGTTCACTTAATGACTTAATACTTTCCTTCGTTCACAAATGCAAAATAACACCAGCAGAAATATCAATCAACACCCTAATAGTTTTGGTAAAACCTAACGGAACTGATGCTTTCGAATGCCTATATACCTCTACTCGTGACATTTAGTAGTCGTAAAAAGATAAAGAGGCCATGCGCCGTAGGCCTGGAAATGTAAAAATGTCACAAACGTTTTTAGGCCACTTTTAAAATAATGTCAGAAATACACCTAGACCTTATAACTTCGTGATCAATGACAATCCCTGAAAGTAAAAACCACAAGAAAAAATCCACTCGCTTATATTGGCGCACGATAATCATTGGAGAAATACGCTTGTTGAATAAATGAAATGTCAGTGAAGCTTGTTCATCGTGTTCTGCGTGGCTATGACCTTATAAAAGGTGAAATATATTAGGTGTTGACACCGAAAAAATAGAAGATCAAATAAATTGTTTTTCTTTTGATTGTGAGGAACGAAAAAAAAGTCTTAATCCCAGTTGAATAAAATAAGAATCCTAAACGGTGCTATTGCTTTAAAAACGTTTATCGCTACTCTCTAAGTGAGTTGAGTTGAGTTGAGTTGAATTTATTTCGCTTGGTGAAAGAAAACATTGCGACACAATAGCACTAAATCAATCACCAGGCCGAAAAAAACTGCGCAACTTTAGAACGTTACGAGGCGCAAAAAGTGGAGGGCACAATTGGTGGGTGGCGGTTGAACGCGCTGCAGCTACACTGTCATGACAAGGCGTTTTGTGGCGAGGGCTCACATCGGAGGGTGAGTTTGGCGCAGTATGAGAAAACACGACTGGGGGGTAACGTTGGGGGGGCCAGCCGAGGGGTTCTAAGAATTTAACCACCCGTGCTAGGGAAAGAGGGTGGGGTTCGACAGGAAAACAAACCACCGAAATAAACTCTGCCGGCTGGTTTTAAGCGCCAGAAGAAAGAACACACTGAAAAAAGCCTATGTGAATATTAGTGCACGCTGGACTAATGTTGAGTTTGGTAAAATGTTAATCTAGTACGTTTATTGGTATTACAGGTTAATTAGGGAAATTTACACGAGAAAGGTTAAGGAAAAGGGAAAAGTGTAATATCGCGCTTCCGCATAAGTTTTGAAGGCGTTTTTTATGCGTCACAACATGTGACATTTTCGACCTTGAAGGAAAAATCTCGTTGCACTTAATTAGTATGTGTTATAAAAATAGATGAAGCCAGTTGAAAACTCGTATTTGCCAAGGGTCCCTGTTAGAAAAGGTAGCATGTTGCCGAACCATGCACTGTTGCTTGGCCTTATAGACAAAAACGCTACGGACGAAAAGTAATTTCCATCCGGTTTATCATCCTGTTTGTGTGTCAGGAGGTAACTAGTTCTTCCTATTGCTGCACAAAGAGACTTCCTTGCAAAATAGAGAAGTTGCCCGCGTGATGCAAACCAACCGCCAACAAGCATATTTAAATATTATTCTAAAATTACGCTTAACGATGGCAGGGTTTCCTTAAAAAACACATCGGTTTAGTTAGAACATTTATATTTTGACTGTAATTGTAGCTGTCACTCTTACTTTTTTTCATGCCACGCATTTTTCCCCGCACCTGGTATCATACTAGATGCCTGTTGTGGTTAATAGGAGTACACACACACGTTTCATTGCACAAAAAGTATTAACTTTGAAACGGAGATCCAGTGCAATGTAAGGTTTAAAGTGTTCTCCAGTTTTAAAATCACATCTCTTTGCAATGAATCAGATTACAAACCAATTTTAGATCTAAATTCAATGATAGGGCAGCCACTTTGTTTTGTTGGGTGTATAATTTAGTTACAGTTTTTAAACTAAGTGATAGACAGTTTAACTTGAGTGGACAGGATACGCACTCTTACATTATCCCCCTAAACGACATTCGCATTGTGTTTGTAATGTTTTTCAGACACGTATTGGCAAACTAATTTTGACCTTTAATTGCCATTCGTTATGTAGCTTGCCCCAAAACGATGTAGATTAAAGTTTATGTTTACTTGACGTTTGCAATGAGGACATTCTAGTTTATGGCTTACTTCTACATAATAAGGTTATTAAAGTGGACGACAATAACACAACGTTTACATTTAGGATCCTATCGTGTTGTACATTATCACACACACAATTTGGCTTACATTTTTTACTGAGTAGAGTTGCACAAATATCACGGTAGAAAACGAAAAATTAGTCTGTCTATAAGGCTAAATGATTTTTGTGTGGACTCCTTTTGATTAGGGTATGATCTCTATGCGGGATGAAAGCACCAAGGAATTCCGCTGGTGGTGGATTTAACCCAACAGCATGCCTGGCTTTTGCATTGGGCTTCGGTGATTCCAGNCATATTCAAAGTGTTTTTTAAAATTAGTAAATTGCCACGAACATCCGCTGGACTATTTTTACGTTACAACTGATTATCATCACTACTTATAGCTCAGGATTATAAACACCGCGATGCTTTTGAGCTTCATAAAATTGTGAAGTTTTTTTAGCTGTTCGTTTGATACCTGTACATGCGTTGTTGACATAGTCGCCCGCGTTGACATTGCAATATTCCCCGGCTGGCAATCCAGTCTGGAAAGTTCGGCTCAAGGTACCAGAAGCTTTGTTGATAGCCAGGAAAGCCCGGTTGCCACGCGAAAATGCAATCTGGTTGTCACTACCCCACCAGTTGCTTACTGGTGCATCTGAATATGGTTCATGGTGATTAGAAAAGCAACAAACTAACGAGTTGGTCTCAGAGTGAGGTTTGTTAGTTGCAGTAAGTCCGAGAAACAAACTACCAATCATTTTTGTAGGTTTTAAATAATTTACCACTAAACCTCCAAAATAAAATACAATCATAAATTGGTTTAATTTTTGCATGCATTTTAATGTTAAAAAATCTCCTTTCCAAATTTTGCACCTTTTTTCTACATGATCTTCTACTTGTACTTTGAACTGAGGTCAGTTATTTGTTACTGGCGGGTTAAAGTTGACTGCGCGCAGCTCGTTAGCAACCCACTTAAAGTTTGCCACTCAGCTAACCACACCAAACAAGGTTTTCTCATACTTCCTGCAGCAGCGGCAAAGGCAGCCATGTTTCTAATTTGTCTCCATCTGTGTTCGCAAACCCATCCGTTGCCGCAACTTCCGTCCGCGTTTACACTTCGTTGGTTAGCCGGGGGGCCTTCAGAGTTGGTGCTACACAGTAAACACAAAAGAAATGATAGGTGGCTTAGGTTTGCTTAACATCTTTTATTAACTTTTCCAACTGCTGGATAATATTAGTAAAATGTTTTTCTGCTTGTCGTCACGTGTTGTGTGTAACATAATACTGGATATCTGTTCAAGTCCGAGCCTTTATATTATGTCCAGTAATGACACCCTTTCAAAAAATGAAACATAGCGAAAATTGTACCTGAAGGAATAGCTAGACATCACCCTTGGAACTCCATACGGCCAAGCCATCATGAAAGCTGTGAAAATCTTAAGGTCTGTCATAAAAAGATGGAAGATTGATGAGGGACTTTTGTCGCAAAAAAAACAAATGCACAAAATTCTAAAAACGAACATTTTTTGGAACCCTAAACCCTCACACTGTTCGTATGTACTGTAAAAAGAAATAAATACCCACTGTAAAAATCTTTAAAGCTGATGACCCCTCCTCCACCACCGTGACCTCTCTGGTTGTCATGGTTATTGAGGAAAACCAGAGCGTTTCCATCAGGCATCATGCCCCAACCTGAACCAAAGTTGTGCAGATACTAAAAGGAAATAAAAAACTAAAAGTTAAAAATAATTTTACTACGTGCTGGTTGGATCGACTTTGCAACCTATGTCCGTCGCCTACATTTTGTGCTCATACCTAGCAGATTGTCTTGAAGCAAAAGTAAAAGGACTTTTTGGACCCAATTGTTTGCTATTATTATTCAGGTCTTATTTTGTTTTATTTTTTTGTTTTGGCAAGCGGAACAACGCGTAGGTGCGTTATGCTCATGGTTGCGGTTTCGCAGTTCCGATGGATCAAATTTGATTTAATTGAAAGGTTAGCGTATCTTAATTCCATTTAACACTTACGGTGTCAGTCGGTCAAATTAAAAACATACGTTTTGCAGAATTTCAGACGGACTTGTTTGGTTTACAACTCTCCAAAAACTCGATCTTTGTCACCTGAATTTTGTCGATGTTTTTGTGCAAATTGAGTCCATACTTGAACTCTGTCACTCTGCCGAGATGGAAGTATTCGGAAGCTTTGATTGGTTCGCCTGACGAAAAACGAACTTTGATTGTGTACATACCGTTAACAGACTGCATCTCAAATAGTTGGTGTAACTTGGATTAGCTTAAGGTCAGCTTGTGCCATAGCAAGGGTAGGCAATTTACAAAGTGAGCGATCTGATAGGCTTAAACTTTTGAAACTTCAAGTGTCTCGATAACTACCTCTGAAAAAAGAATGTGGTGGGCTAAGGTGCAAGCTATTGCCCCGGGTTTTATGAGAGGGCAGAACAACGTCCCAGCTGGGTCCATACAATTTAATTTTATGACGAATGGTGTTGTCCTTCTTACATCATTTATTATTTAATTAAAGCAGGCCACATTTTTTCACATCTCCCTGAGGACTTAAACATATCTTAGTATTATTTACTTTTCCTTCCCACTGTGCAGCAGCAGTGACTACATCCTAAAATCCCTTTAAGTTTATAAAGTCCTTAAATCGTCACAAGGACAAATTAACAGCTTTCTCATACCTCCTTGGTCGATGACTTTCTGATAAATAAAGGGCTTCGATCCATCTAGAAGATTGTTGAGACCCTTGAAGATGACTTCAAGATCACCAGGCCACATATGCTTACATGCATCCACCCGGAAACCAGTCATACCCAATGAGATCAAGTCGTTCATGAAACCGGTTATCTTGCCTGCACAGACAAAAAGTATTTATGACAACAAACACTTGACCTTGACCCACTTATCCTATTTCACGGAATTGTTTGATCATATGCAGTTATTTAGCAAAGTGAAATAAACTGACCAAATAAGTATCATTGTTTGAAAAAAAATTAAATAAACTTTCCCTGATTTGAATCCGAATCTCCGTTAGGGTTTTACGTCCGCTTCCAGCAGTCGGGTGGCTTGGACAATTCCACACAGTGTTTGTCTATTTATGACTATCCATTTATAGCAGGGCGGACTAATTGCGTTTTAATAAGCATTCTAGAACAACGGTTCCCGACCGATTCGGGACCGTAACCACTTCGGTATTTCTTTTTGAAGTGAAAAACTTGTCTGCCAATTACGCATGCACGTACATACATACAAAATATTTTAAGTGTGCATCTTGTATATGCATCTGTATGTATTACCGCACTCGCACTCAGACTCACTAGGAAATAATTTACCGTTGATATCTTTGGTCCCTTGTTTTATATTGTTGAATTGCTCACTTATTTTGTTGGCATACTAAGCCAAAAGGTTCAAAATTGTTACTATGCCCCACCAGTAGGGCGTACAACCCACGTTGGGAATCATCGTTCTGAAGTAATTTTTGGTATAATTCCGGACTTAAACATGTTTTTTCTTGTTTAGTTGAGTTGAGTTGTTTGTTAATGCTCAAAAATCGGAATTTTTAAATTTTGCATTCCACAAATTTTACCTCTTACGTAATCTTTTCCAAGGTTGAGATCTAGAAGTTTGACAAGGCGACAGTTTCGTACCTGCATAAGCAATCAGAAATATTTGTTGCTTTTATTTGCGACAAAATATTTCATGATATTTATCATGAGTTACAACTTGACATTATTTGGGTTTCCAATATACGGGTCGAAAAGGTTTTAAAATAAACAAAAGGTTAAGATTTCCTGAATTACCACAAAACGAAAATATATTCTTTTGGCTACACGGGTAAAAACTAAATTAAATAATCGCAATGACAGGTGAAAATCTGAAAAGGCACGGCAGATGAAACTTCATACCTGGTTGATATCCTTGTAGTTGTCAATATTTTTGGTGGAGCTGTAACAATTTCCGTCGTTAAAATCAAGTTTGGAATACGGAACTCCGGGAAAGTCTTTTGTGATCGAGTTATAATATGTTCCGCCAGTTCCCGTCCCTTAAAATCAGAAATTTTCGAAGGTTTTGAGTCTGTTGTAAACAAGTCGTTACATCCGGAGTCGTTATATATGAAAACCTCACCGTTTGATGTAAAGGCAATTCACAATACTCTGTTTCACACAAAACAGGAATTACGTGCGACCAAAACAAACGAAAAATCCACTGCTTTTCATTGCACATGTGCACAAAGTAAAAAATCTTTACCATAAAGCTGTATAAACGTCTTGTACAAAATATTAGTGTCATTTGTCCGTCAGGATATAGTTCCTCACCACTGAGCTTGTAGCATACTTTGTAATAATAAAAAATCTTACCATTGTAACCTGCCCAGCACATATGGTTGATGACAACATCAGCATAAATTTTCACTCCGACTTTATTGCACCTTTCCACCATGTTTCTGTAATTGCATGAGGTTTTTTGGTATGCTAACCCAGAGCGTCCCAAACTAGGGGTCGCGACCCTTCATTGTGTAGCGCAATGAGTTTTGTGGGTCACCACGCACATCAATTTCACACAAAGTGTTTCATAATATTTGATTTTTGTTTCTAGTAGTACTCCATCATCGAATGGTATGTTTTGAACTGCTTTTTTCGTCAAACGTCAAGGGTCGCAGAAATATTATAGAAGTCAAAAGGATCGCGACCAAAAAGTTTGGTAAGCCCTGTGCTAACCGACAGTAAACAATATATAATTCAACATGGTGAAGTTACAAAACGTGAAAATGGCAAAGATCACAACAAACATGCGTGTGTAAGGTTTTTACAATTTGAAATTACTGCAAGGTTTGTTCAAAAAGAACAAAGAAACAAAACAAAAATAGACGTAATGCACGCTAGACCCGAAGGATTTTTCTTGTGAAAGAGCACAAGAGGCCGTGGCGAGAATAAAATTCTTAACCTTTGCAACCGCAAGTCGTTAAACCTTTAATTTAAAACCTTTACAGTCGTTGAAATGAATGTTGGGTAATTACTGGTAGGGATGGCTGGTTTAGTTCATATTTCTAACTCCAATACGTGGATGGGTTTGCAGAGTTTACAATCAGACAAAACACTTACTTGAGGGCCGCGCGGTCACCAGATCTTGTGGTCAACATATACGAGATAGGTTGGTATCTTTCATACCAGGGACGGCCTTCCACTATACGATTCTCATTTGGTGGTGATATCTGGTTTGAAACATATCGGTGGTAAAATTATGTTGACTTTGGTATAGTTTACAAATTCTTGCTATTGTGAAAATGTCACAACACTGCGACATACTGGATAACACTTTTGCTCAAAAGGCGCTGTCGGCCTTCAACTTAAGTGCAACTTATCTAGAAATAAATATATTTGATATTTAGTGCTATTAATTTATAATAAAGTATTTTTAATACCGTTTCTCTCATCTTACCTGGACACCGCCCCACATGTTTGGCCCGAGAATTTGCTCGCACTCATCCGCTATAGTGTCCCAATGCCACTCGAAAAGATGGACGATCCCACTTCGGCCAGCAGCGAAATTCGGGTTCCACTGGGCCGTACAGGAACCAACAAGAAACAACAAACTCCAAACTAGCCACATTATGTTTAACGTGTACCAAAGTACGCGCTTTCTGGAAGGTACACAGATAAATCAATCGTTATAGAAGCTTAAAGCCCTAACCGTTTGCTATTTTAGAAACACCTGGATCAGCAACGATTTTTGACCTTTTATTTAGAACAACAAACTTTAAACTTTTAAAAACAACAAACTCCAAACTAGCCACATTATGTTTCACTTGCACCCCGGTACGCGTTTCTGAGAGATACACAGATAAATGATTTCTCAACTAAACATTTTTTATACGTTTTTTGTCATAACGTCATAACGATTTTCTTTTACAGAAAATATCATTGCAACGTTGAGGCTGATGTAATGCCACTAGTTGATCGTCATTATTTGAAAGGATATGTGACAAAATTTGCTACTGCCAATATTCTCTCGGCGCCCCTTAATCGCTCGTTTCGTCTTTAGCGCCCCCCTAATAATAGCACACGCCCCAGGGGACGCTGGTGCCCACGTCAAGAAACACTGATTTAAAGCGGAATGGCCTTGGTCGTTGTCTATTTTAGAAAAGCCTGGGTATGTTGCCCTATCAGCCTCCTATCGAATGAGGTCATACCGGGGACATTCTGCTTCCAAAACTGATGCCGTCAACCAGCGGCTAGCGCCGTTGCTCGTATCATAAGAAAAATGTATGAGTGATACAAAAACTTCTTATAAATCCGTAAGTGACTCGTTGTTTCCGGAACTGCATCCGAACTCTGGCGAAAAACATGAAGCATTTCCACGAAAAACGCAAGCTAACTTGAAGACCTAATTACTTGAAATAATCTCCTTCGTTTGCATTTGCAAATGCAAAATGACACAAGCACAAATAATTAAGAAAATTCCAATAGATCTGCTAAAAGGTGTCGAACGTAACTGATGCAGTCGAGTACCTGCCTCATCGAACATTTTCGTGGTCGTGAAAAGATAAAAAAAGTGCGCCGTAGGCTTTTCAATGTAATATGCGGTGAAGTTTGTTTATCGACCAAGCGCCATTGTAAAAAAGGTAGAATGTCGCCGAACTAAGCGTGGTTGTTTAGCCGGATAGACAAAAACTCTACGGACGGAAGGTCATTTTCATCCGGCCTTATCATCCTGTATCTGTGTCAGGATGTAGCAAGTTCTTCCTATTGCTGCACAAGAAGAATCTTCCTTGCAACACAGGGAAGTTGCTAACACTGCTAACATTAATATTCAAATTGAACACACCGTTGACATGAAAACATTATTGTTTTTTTTTGAGTACACATCGCTTCTGTGACAACATTGCTTTTGCAACTGCCACTATGATTGCTTTCGAAATGCTTTCGTCCACACCCTGTGCAGTTGTTGGGCAGGTATTTTGCAAATTAGAGACTTCAATTAATTGCGCAAAAAGAAATTGACTTCGAAGCGGGAATAACCGATACAATGTAAACTTTAATGTCTTTTCCGGCTGTAAACAAAATCAAATTTTTTTCAAAGAGTGATATTACACGCCAATTTAAGTTGGTTTAAAAACTATAGGCAGCCACTTTGTTTTTGTCAAGTGAATAATTTAGTTTTACATTTTTAAGCCTAATTTGGTGCCTTGCTTATGTTGTAGGCTATTTCTTTCATACACTTTCACTGAGACCTGTGACGTCACGGTTATCTAAACTTCAGCACGTTTTGGCATTGCTTTAATCTTAACACCAGCCTTTTCTCTTTACCTCACTCATTATGCATTTGTGCTCGAAAAAAAAACCGAAAAACTCTTCCACAGCCACGAGCTGATCACGTGCAACATTTTCGTCTGGTCCGCAAAAGCAGTTTTGGAAACATCACCAGTCAAGCATAACTACGGGGTTAGCGCCATGTGCATTGTTTCTATGCTGTCAGTCTATGTGGGCCACTCTACAAAGTTTTAAAAAGAGATTTGCTTTCTTACATACATACGTACGACCTTCGCTTAGTGTTTTTTTTTATGTTTTCGAGACGCAGATTGGAAGAGAATAATCCTCTTTAAAATAAAAGTTTATGACCTTTTATTGAGTGGACGGGAACTATCATTCGTTTTGTAACTAACCCCAAAACGATGTAAAGTAACTTCAAATTACCTTTAACCTGTTTTCGTCTGTTTTGTACAATAAAACACATCATTGTGCGGTTCAACCATTTCATAATTTGCTTGGGGAACACTATCTCCCCCACCTTTTTAGTCGATTAGTGGTAATTTGGGCAGACGCTGTATCAAGTGCTTACGTAATAATATCTTTGTTGCGCTGTCACTGTCACGTGACATGTGTTATTTGTTTGCGAATTTCAGTTGCATTTGGCCGCAAACCTATTTTTAAAAAGGACGCAAACGCACAAACTACAGTGTTACCTACACGTAAGAAAAAAAAACGACTCCTTTTTTAAGAATACTACCATACATCATGTCAATATCGCTACTTGCTAGATTCCCTCAGGTTTCTTTGTACAGTCTTTTCTCTACGACCTTTGTAGTAAAAACGGCAGCCAAGGATAGATGCAGTGTTTGCTCAGCGTATCATACAATGCTGGG